>JANHAO010010422.1:0-17670 GCA_026873985.1 Saraca asoca
TTTAGAGGTGGATTTCTTCGCTGGTGGCGTCTTCTTAGGTTGCTGATTTGGAGGAATTGGCACAATCGAGTTCTCATGGCAGCTTTGAAGATTTACCAGAGCTGAGAAACTGTCGAAGACTCAAAGTCGAAGTTAGGGCCGACGGTATGTGGCGCGAGAATGCGTGCTGTGGCGAAAGAATTGCAGAAAAATAATTTTTTTTTTGCTTAAGATACAGTTGCTTCTGTAAGCAACCTTATCTCCATGTGGCTGCCAGCTAGAATTGCTCCAATGGTGCAATCCAGATTGGCTCAGTTCTTAATATTAAGAACTGGTTGTGCATCCCCCGTTGGAGATGCTCTAGTAGTCCCTTTCAGTTTTGTTGACTCTAGCTTTGCTGTTTCCATGGCCTGAATTTATCCTTAAGCACAAAAACATACATACTTTATCTCTGGTATATAGGTGACAGAGATGCAGTGGGATATATATTTTGACTATTTCTAGAGATGTGATGGTATTTCTTTAAACAAGTAGCAGAGAAAACATTCAAAAATATATATCAATGCTTACACATTTCTAGAGGTTAAGGTAAATTCAACTTCTTGGCTCAAAGATTGTAATGGTAACTAACTCCCAAATAAGTAATTCTATTCCAAAGAGAAAATTATCTTCTATATATGTTTTGACTATTTCTAAATTGGAACTAAAACCACAAAAAAATGCTTAGCTATTATAATCCAAAGTTGAGGTTAGGTAGTTATAGAGAAATGTTCTTTCAAAATTAAAACTTTATTGCTCATTTTGCATGGTTCTTTTAATTTGACCCACATTTTTCTATTCCTAAATAAAGCTGCAAAATGTTAAGAGTCTTTGCCTTCATGTTCCATTAGAAATTGTTGTAATGTTGTTTGCCTATACCTGCTCTCTGTTTCTAGCTTTGTGCAATTGTCAAATTATCTTAGGTGACTTTCCTGCAATTGGTTCTGTGGTTTCCCCTGAAACCTTTGCTTCTTACCTTTCTGATATTTATGTTGGGTAATTATAGAAATTGCAGAAATGTTGTTTGCCTGTACCTGCTCTCTGTTTCTAGCTTTGTGCAATTGTCAAATTGTCTTAGCTGTCTTTCCTATTATGGGTTCTGTCGTTTCCCCTGAAACCTTTGCTTCTTACCTTTCTGATACTTATGTTGTGTAATTATAGAAATTGCAGCAATGTTGTTGGCCTGGACCTGCTCTCTGTTTCTAGCTTTGTGCAATTGTCAGATTGTTTTAGCTGTCTTTCTTGCAATTGGTTCTGTGGTTTCCCCTGAAACCTTTGCTTCTTACCTTTCCAATACTTAAGTTGGGTAATTATAGAAATTGCAGCAATGTTGTTTGCCTATACCTACTCTCTGTTTCTAGCTTTGTGCAATTGTCCGATTGTTTTGGCTGTCTTTCAATTTGGTTCTGTGGTTTCCCCTGAAACTTTTGCTTCTTACCTTTCTGATACTTTCTACCATCTACTTTTATTTTTTTATTTGCTTTTTCCTTCTTCTAGCCGATATCAAGATGTCAAAATTCAAATTCGACTTTAAACACTAGACATTTTTCATATCTCTCTTCCGCCCCAAACTTTCATTCCTTCACTTCTCTTCCTTCACTTGAATAGCAGTTTGTAATGGCTTACATAGATGAATGGGTTTTGTTTTGAGATGAGAATGCAAGAGAAGCTAGAAGTTAGGTTAAATCGTTGGTTATTTCATAGATCTTGGTAATGGCAGTTAACTAAGGTAGTTTGGACAATTTTTTTTTTGTGATTTGTTCTGCTTCTTTTTTTTTGTTATTATTATTATTATTATTATTATTATTATTGTTATTATTATTATTATTATTATTATTATGTCTATTCCAGTTACATTCTTTGCTTCCTTTATTGCTTAACTTAATTTTTTCATGTATCCTGTGCATGATTTAGTTTCAGAGACTTCTAAAGGAAAAATATACTGTGCTTATAGCGGAAATTTGTTTCAAGTATCCTCTAGCTATGATTTAGTTTCATTATTCTTGTGCTATGCTTTATTGGTAATTTGAATTCAATCATATGGAGTACATATATGCCTGCTTGACTACTTTAAATGTCTATTCATTCATCTTAATATAGCCTTGATACTCATTCTTTATATCTGATGACTTGTGTGTTTCTATAAACTGACAAAGATTCAATATTTTTTATGTATCACCCAGAAGAATCTACTGCATTTAGGCTACAAGTATTAATGGCTGGTCTCCTTGAAAATCAATTTCCAAGCCTATTATGTGTCCTGGTAATTTAACACACGTCCAGCCTCTACTGTGGCACAGTTCACCTTCTAAATCTCCATTGCTTCAGCTTTCTGTATAACGTTCATTGAGTTGAAGAAAATTTTCATTTTGGGTACTTACCAATTCAACAAGGTATCTCTCAGCTATTCTGAACATAGAGTTTTAATTTTTTTTCCTTATTATTCATCTCTCATTTCTTATGATATGGATGTGTAAGAGTTTTTTAGATTTTGTTATATTTGTTATTACACATTTACATCATCCCTTTCTTATGAAATTAGCCTTTTGATTTGTTTTAGGTTTTTGTTTCTATTAGACCAAAATTATTTTGGAAAAATCTGACAAAATAAAAACAACATTTTGTATAGATAATTCGGTGCTTATAGATATTTTCATAAAGTATTTTTTACTAGTTTGAGTGACTTAAAAAGTGTTGGGGAAGTATGTAGATTATGGGCTATTGAAAGGAAGTATTTGTTCTGTTGTAAAATGATTTGCTCCTATAAGGAAGCAAGGAAAAAATGAAAAGAAAAAAAGAAGCCGCCCAACAATTTTGTGTTAACTTGTTAGGGGAATGTTTACATTAGAACCAAAATTGATTGAATTAAATATTTAGGAGACCAAATTGGATTATTCTAAATGAGAGGATCAAAATCAAACAATTTGTATTTTAGGGGACCAAAATTACATTCAAGTCTAATTTCATTTACTTGTTCATACACTTCTCTTGTACAACATTAATTTCACCTTTAATGAACTCAATCTTAAAATGCTTCCATTATGTGTTTCCTTTTCTCTGATTTGTTTGACTTATTTGGAATTTTGTAGGTTAGCGGGCTGATTCACGATGATAGCAATGGTGGTGGACAAGATTCTTTTTGTGGATTTAGCAGAACCACTTGCCAACAACTCTGATAAGAACCGTTATCTTAACTTAACCGAATCAAGCACAAGAGCTAATTCTTCGAATTGGTTAGTGTCCATTACTGCCAAACTACCAAAGGAAACATATATAATAGATTAAAGGCTTTAACCTATATCTTTGGATTTTACTTCCAGTCCATCTTTCTAATCAATAGGACCACCCTCATCACCTTGGAACATCATTACAATAGTTAACATCCGCTAATTTTCTCAACAAATAGTATTATAATTGACATTAGTATTGGAGATGTAGAATTCACATTCCATACCCTTTATATGAATATTAAAAGCTTTTAAATTTAATAAGACTTTTAATCTTTCATCTATTTAAGTGCTGAGATCTCAACCCTCTCCTAATTCTCTAATATTAACAAAATGTAAAATTGATGCCCTTTTCAAGCTGAAAGCTAAACATGGCTTGAAGTGAGGGAACATGCCAAAGATATAAAGAAAGTCATTTTCTTGCCTTCAATTAGTAAAGACTATAGCATAGTTAGTTTGACCAATTTCGATATGCAGACAATGAATAAGTATATAAAATATCAATAGTTCATATAATTGATGTCATCAAGGATTTTAAAAATATTGAGAGTCAAGTTATTAACTAGCAAAAATGGTAAAAACAATAAAAAAAGTCGATGTAATAGATAATTGGTTAGAGTATCTCTAATTTTATGCATAAATGTCACATAAGTAAGTAAAAAGTCAATGTGTTAGAACTTTTGGATGGTCAATTCTTGTTTAAAACTTTAGCCCCAGTCAATTCCAATTTTTGCTTTAGTTCTATCATTTGCTTCTACAGAGAAGAGATTTCCTTTTTCTTGGATTCTAATTCTTCAACAGAACTCTTTAAGGCAATTTCTCTTTACAAATCTTTGTGCGATAATGTTTTCTTTTACTTGGTTGTACTTTTTCACCAAAAAGGAATGAAGAGCACAATGTTATTCATTTTCTTGTAATTATCAAATGTATTTTAAGCATTAACATCACAAACTGAGTATATTAGCCAGCCTGTGTAATTATCAAATGTATTTTAAGCATCAACATCACAAACCGAGTACATCAGCCAGCCTGTGTGAAGGAAAGAAGTAAATGGTCTTACTTGATTAGCAATAGTCGCTTGGGCACGTTATAACTCTTCCTAAGTTACACCACCATTTCATTCAACAAATCTCTATCATAAACCTTCTATATATAGTTCTCTACTTTTGAATTTAATTCTACTTCTCAAGCAATTGCCAAAATATTTCCAACCTGCAAAACATCAAATTAGATCATTTAATTTTCATTATATATTTGACAATTTAGTCCAATAATATATTTTTATTTTTTAATTTTACACTAATTTACAAATAAATAATATTAACAATACTTCTTCTTTTAGGCTAGATTTAGCTTTCGTGAATTCTTCTTCAACTTCCTTTAGCTGATTTTGCAAGATAGAGTTCTTAGTAGCCTCAGCTCTTAGGTTTTCAATTTTAGATTAGAGAATCTTCTTGTTCCTTTTGTATTTTCAACTTTTCTTTATGCTTAGGTATTTCAGCTTGAAGTTCTTTCTCAAGTTTTTGATAAGACTCATAGAAAAGGTTCTTTTCTTTTGTGATCAAAAATATCTGCAGATGATGTCATTTTACAATAAGAGTAACTTCTAGTTATCTAATTAATTCTTGTTTTCATAAATTACTATGCATAAAAAATAATAGAAATAGCAAAGGTATTATTCAAGGCGATTTCCTCTAAAGACTTGACCTTATACTCAAGCTTAGAGTTAGTGGAGAGAGCCTTGAGTTAAAAGAGAATTTGTTTTATGAAGATCCTCCTCTGAAAGCTTTAGTTTGTCCTCTAAAACAGTGCACATCTTTCTGGTTTCCTTTAACTTCTGTTTTGTAATTGAGATGTCACTTATCAACTAAGTATTCTCATCTTCAAAGGTCTTCAAGAATCTAGCTAACCTTTCTCATGCAACATTCAACTCTTATATGCTCTTTGGTGCTTTTATAAACTCTATGCTTCCATTCCCCATGTTGCCTTTGATATTGCTTTTTAGTTCATTTATTCTACTTTCAAGCTGCCTCCGGACTATACATTTGATGATACAATCACTAATTGGACAAGATTCTTTCGGTGTATTTAGCATAACCACTTTCCAATAACTTTGATAAGAACCATCATCTTAACTTAACTGAATCTAATTTGATTGCTTTTGATGGAGTTTTATTACTAATGCTGATTACAATTGCATGTGAATATCTATATGATCAGTGGTGTAGAGATGACAACCATGAATCAAGTACTTCAAGAATCACTGATTAAGAAGAAAGGATTAAGAAAAGACGATAAGGATTAAGGACATATGAAATATTGATAAGTTTAAATGTTCTATTTATTTTTATTTTTATTTTTTGCCATATCGGGTCAAACTAAGTATGATATAGGTAAGGGGAGAAGTTAGTTATATGCCTGTTGTACCTTTCTTGGTACCAATGTTTTATAATTGGATAGGGAGTAGCCATCTTGATTCGAGTGTATGGGAGAATATTATGCTTGGGTTACTGTAATTACTTCAGAATACTTTTGGTGGGTTTAGCAGAACCACTTTCTAATAACTCTGATAAGAACCATCATCTTAACATAACTAAATTTAATTTGATTGTCTTTAGTGGAGTTTTAGTACTAATTCTCATTACAATTGCATTCAGATATTTATATGGTCGGTGGTGTGGAGATGACTGCCATGAATCGAGTACTTAAAAAATCATTGATCAAAAAGAAAGGATTAAGAAAAGGCGAGAAAGATTAAGGACATATGAAATATGATGAGTTTAAATGTTCTATTTTTTTTTTCTTTTTTGTTGTCACCTCGTGTCAAACCAAGTATGATATAGGTAAGAAGGGAAGTTAGTTATATGCTTATTGTACCTTTCTTGGTAGCAGTGTTTTTATAATTGAATGAGGAGTAGCTATCTTGATTCAAGTGCATGGGAGAATATTACACTTGAATTGTTGTAATTACTTCAAAATACTGAAGTAATTATAGCAACCCAAGCGTAATAACAAGGTTAAGCCGAGATTTAGTATTTTGAAGTAATTATAGCAACCCAAGCATAATATTCTCTCATGCACTCGAATCAGGATAGCCATTCTCCATCCAATTATAAAAACATTAGTACCAGGAAAGGCACAACGAAGTATATAACTAACTTCTCCTCTTATCTATATCATACTTAGTTTGACATGAGGTGGCAAAAAAATAAATAAAACATTTATACTCATCAGTATTTCATATATCCTTCTCGCCTTTTCTTAATTCTTTCTTCTTGATTGGTGCTTCTTGAAGTACTTGATTCATGGTTGTCATCTCTATGCCACCGACCATATAGATATTTGAATATAATTGTAATGAGCATTAGTAATAAAATTCCACCGAAGACAATCAAATTAGATTTAGTTAGGTTAAGATGATGGTTCTTATTAGAGTTGTTGGCAAGTGGTTCTATTAAACCCACCGAAAGAATTTTGTCTAATTAGTGATTGTATCTTCAAATGTATAGACTGAAGGTAGCTTTAAAGTAGAATAAATGGACTAGAAAGCAATATCAAATGTAACAGAGGGAGTGGAAGCATATAGTTAATAAAAGTATCAGAGAATGCTGAATGAAAAAGGTTAGCCAAATTGTTGAAGACCTTTAAAGATGAGAATGCTCAGTTGATAAGTAACATCTTAGTTTCAAAATAAAAGTTGGAGGAAACTGAATAGATGTGCACTGTTTTAGAAGACAATCTAAAGCTTTTAGAGGAGAATATTCATAAAACAAATTCTCTTTTAACTCAGGCTCTCTCAACTAACTCTAAGCTTTAGCATAAGATTATGTCTTTAGAGGAAATCACCTTAAATAATACCTTTTTCATTTTTATTATTTTTTGTGGATAGTAATTTATGAAAACAAAAATTAATTAAATAGTCAGAAGTTACATTGATTGTAAAATGACATCATTTGCAGATATCTCTGGTCATGAAAGAGAAAAACCTTCTTAGTGAGTCTTATAAAAAATTTGAGAAGGAACTTCAAATTATAATATCTAAGTATGAAGAGAAGTTGAAAATACAAAAGGAACAAGAAGATTCTTTAAGATCTAAAATTCAAATCCTAAGGGCTAAGGTTGTTGAGATATCTGTCTTGCAAAATCAGTTAAAGAAAGTTGAAGAAGAATTTAAGAAAGTTAAATCTACCACAAAAGAAGAAGTATTGTTAATGTTGTTTATTTGTAAATTAGTGCAAAATTGAAAAATGAAAATATCTTATTGGATTAAATTGTCAAATATATAATGGAAATTAAATGATCTAGTTTGATGTTTTGTAGGTTGGAAGTATTTTGGCAATTGCTTGAGAAGTAGAATTAAATTCAAAATTGAAGAACTATATATAGAAGGTTCATGATAGAGATTTGTTGAATGAAATGGTGGTATAACTTTAGGAAGAGTTACAACTTGCCTAAGTGACTGTTGCTAATCAAGTAAGACCATTAACTTCTTTCCTTCACACAGGCTGGCTGATATACTCAGTTTGTGATATTGATGCTCAAAAAACATTTAATAATTATAAGAAAATGAATAACATTGTGCTCTTCATTTCTTTTTGGTGAAAAAGTACAACCAAGTAGAAGAAAACATGATCGCACAAAGATTTGGAAAGAGAAACTGTCCTAAAGAGTTCTCTTGAAGAACTAGAATCCAAGAACAAGAAAATTTCTTCTCTGCAGAAGCAAATGGTCGAGTTAAAGTGAAAATTGGAACTAGTTGGGGCTAAAGTCTTAAACAAGAATTGATCATCAGAAAGTCCTAACACATTGACTTTTTATTTACTTATGTGACATTTATACTCTATCCAATTTTCTATTACATCGATTTTGTTGTTGTTTTTGCAATTCCTACTAGTCAGTAACTTAGCTTTCATTGTTATTGAAATCCTTGATGATATTAACTGTATGGAGTATTGATATTTTATGTACTTATTGTCTGCATGCTAAAGTTGGTCAAACTAGCTATGCCACAATTTTTACTAATTGAAGGCAAGAAAATGACTTTCTTTATATATTTGACATATTCTCTAACTTCAGGTCATGTTTAGCTTTTAGTTTAAAAAGGGCATCAATTTTACGTTTTGTTAAAATTAGAGAATTAGGGAAAGCGTTGAGATTTAAGCACATAACTAGATCAAAAATACTAAAATCTTATTGAATTCACAAGATTTTAATATTCATGTAAAGGTTATGGAATATGAATTCTACATTTATAATACTAATATCAATTATAATACTATCTATTGAGAAAATTAGTAGATATTAACTATTGTAATGATATTCTAGGGTAATGAGGGTGGTCCCATTGATCAAAAAAATGGACTAGAAGTAAAATCTAGAAATATTGGTTGAAACATTTAATCTGTTATATATGTTTCCTTTAGTAGTTTGGCAGCAATGGATACTAACTAATTCAAAGAATTAGATCTTGTACTTGAAATCTTGAATAAGCCTTTTTTTGGGTTGTCTAGTCAAATAATGATAACAAGGCAAAGGATTCATATGCGGTGAATTTTAAGGAACTAAAGGTAAAATTGCCAGTTGGGCACCCTAGAAGAGAATTTTGAACCACCCTACTTTAGCTTGTTTTATCAGTCACTGTGGTTGGAACTCAACTATAAAGGGTTTTTGTGATGTTTGAAAAGTTGGATTGGGATTTGAGAAGGACGAAAATGAAATGATTTCAAGGGATGAGATGGGTGGAACAATTGGTTGGTGATAAAGACATGAAAGCAAGGGCTTCGAAACTGAAGGAAATTGTCATGAATAAGATAGCAGAAGATGGTTGGTCTTCAAAGAAAACCAACAAGTTTATCAACTGGAAAAAGGATGTTTCTGATGCTTCTTTGGAATTAAGTGAGGAATTATTTCTATAGATTTTAATTAGTGATAGACATAGGGTAGATAGAATATATTTAATGGAAATAGACTATCATTCCATTTGCATTAATCATTTAGGCTTTTATAAGTCAAGTCATTTTTTCTTTATACTATGTCATTGTGTTCTACAAAATTGGGTCCTTACAAGACACACACTGTCTTAATTTGGTATCTCAATTTATATAATATATATTCAATTGGTTTCTTCTTTGTATTAATTTTTCTCAAGTCTTCTGTTATGATGGAGTTGAATTAAGGATAATTGTGCTAAGATGACAAGATAGAATCCTTGACAATGACTGGAAAAACAATTTTCACTAGCAAATACAAATGGGAGATGAATTACAAATTTGCTTTGAAACCATGGGAATGCATGAAAAACATGAATGGCATCTAACCTACAATATGAATTTAAAATAGGCCTAATACAGAACATGATGCAAATGAAAAAAATACAGGCGTAAAAAGACATTACAAGATTGCATTTCCTCAAGAAAGAAGCAAACTAACAATAGCAGACAATAGTCATGCCATCACCAAACTTCTTTAATAAGAGGGACAGATTCTTGTACACACCAGGTCAAATTCACACCAAACTAATAACAAAAGGAAAGAAAAAGTGAAAAGAAAAAAAATGACATTAGTGGCATGTTATAATAGTCAAAGGTGGTGATATAATTAAGGAGAGATGAGAGAGAAGATGAAATATGATGTTAAGGCAAATTTAACTAATAGTAATTGTCCAAAAATGCAAGTCCTTCATCCCCTCTATTTGCCTCCTTAATTAATTCTTTTCCAATTTATGTGTGTGTGGTTTTGGCCACAGCATCTTTCATGGAAATCAGGATTGTTTCTTGAATTGTTGCTGAAAATTGAGGCAGTGCATTACTGAAGCACCACAGTAAGCATTCATTGATAGCTCAGAATGTTACCAAAGTTTATAAGGTTTTACCAAAAACAAAAAATACAAAACTAAAACATCAAGTTGTATAGTGAACAAAAAATGATTTAGAGATTAAAACATTGAAAAGGTAGGTGTACTCTCAGTCCCTTGCCCATTACCTCCATTTTTGTTACCTTGTCTATTTTGTTGTCACCAAGAACATTCAATAATTTTTTAAGTTACCATGTTTCTTTTGTTTGTCTCTAGCCATAAATACCATTTACTAACTGAATGAGTAAAAAGGAAAATTGAAATGCCATGTTTGTCCTTTCTCTTTTGTTTGTCTCTTGGTTAAACACCATGTTTCTTTTTTGAAGTTACACATAGAAGAGAGAACCACTAGAGTTTGGTCAATGAATTCAAAATTAACCATTAGGACAACACCATGAGGATAAAAATGAAAGGGCAAATATAACATAAAGCAAATTACACTCCACAGTGAAACAATATATATCTGGGCCAAATTCCCAAAAAAGTCTTCACATTTCACAGGCAAATAGTATATATCTGAGAAGAAATGCCTTAATTTCTTAGAGCTCAAATGAGAAAGACTTTCAACTTCCAAGAGTAAAAATGAGTGAGCCACATGTTTTAGTTATACCATGCCCTGCACAAGGCCATGCGATTCCTCTTATGGAGTTTTCACATGAATTGGTGACACATGGTGTCAAAATCATATTTGTGAACACAAATTTCAATCATAAGAAAATCATGAAAGCTGAAGCAGAAAATGATGAAGTTAGGTATGAGATTCAACTGGGATCAATCCTAGATGGTCTGGCAAATCGGGAGGACAAAAATCATTTTGGAAACTTAACAGAAGCAATCTATAGGCTCATGCAAAGCAATTGGAAATGCTTATAGATAATATCAACAAGTCAGGCGGAGATAATATCACTTGTATGGTGGCTGATGGGACTATGGTATGGACACTTGAAATTGCAAAGAAGTTGGGAATCCAATGAGCCTATGTTGACCTTGCAACTTAGCATCCGAAAATTGCTTAATAAAGGAATCACTAGCAACCGTGGTAAGACTAGACACTAATCATTTTCTTCTACAAATTCACCATATCTATGAAGCTCAATATATAATAGTTTGTTAAATCACAAGATCAAAAGAAAAAGTATCTTATATTATAAACCTTAGCCATACCAAGAGAGAAGATCAGATGGAATAATTCTTACCTTTTAGAAAATGATGATTAGATTGAAGGAGTTTTGTATGGTGTTTGGGGTGTTATAAATTAAAATTTTAATGCCATTGAAAACATAAATATCTCAAATTTCAATTTTCACAGGTGAACCCTCATAATCTTTATACTCGTCATCCCTGTACTCGTCTTCCTTCAAAGGCTTTGGATTGTATTTTCTCTGTTTTTATGCCACTTTAAATGCCATAACATACTTTTACATGGTGTTAAGAGGGAGAAATAGAGAAGATATTACTATGAAGCTATGCTTTATATTGAGCCAAGCATATGTATTTATAATAAAGATGTGTACAAGAGATAGAGTTCAAATAAGATTCTAATAGATCTAGACTTTATCATTTATCTTAACCTACATAGGCTTATCACTTTAACTAACTAACCTATTCACTAACACTCTCCCTCAAGCTAGAGCATAGATATCAAACATGCCCAACTTGTTACAAATGTCATCAACCCATTTTCTTAAAAGTGCCTTAGTAAATAAGTCAGCAAGTTGATCTCCAGTTCTGATATGCCAAAGATTGATTATTCCTTCCTGGAGTTTCTGCCTAACAAAATGATAATCAACCTCTATATGCTTTGTTCGTTCATGAAAAATTAGATTTGTAGCAATATGAATGGTAGCTCGATTATCACACCATAACTACATAACTCCAGAGGACTTAATCCCAAGCTGACGAAAAAGGTAAAAAATTCACACTAGCTCAGATGTAACATGAGTCATGGTCCGATATTCAGATTCTGCACTTGACCATGATACAATAGCTTATTTTTTACTTTTTCAGGAGATAAGATTTCCACAAATAAACACATAGTATCCTAAAGTAGATTTTTGGTCCATAGGACATCCTGCCTAGTCTGCATCAGAAAAGCCTTCTATTCTGCAATAGCCATGATTTTTGTATAAGATTCCACACCCAAGCACTTTCTTCAGATATTTTAATATGTGAATAATTGCATCCCAATTAGAGGTTTTTGGAGAATTCATAAACTAGCTTACTACACTAATTGGAAAGGAAATATCAGGCCTGGTGATAGTAAGATAGTTTAATTTTCCCACTAACCATCTATATCATTCTGGGTTTTTTAGTAGTTCTCCATCTTCCAATCCAAGCTTAACATTTGGAATCATAGGGGTATCATATAGTTTGGTCCCAAGCAAACCTATCTCATTCAAAAGATCAAGTACATATTTTCTCTATGACAAGAAAATTTCTTGCTTACTCCAAGCAATCTCAATACCCAAGAAATATCGAAGTGCTCCTAGGTCCTTAGTTTGAAATTTGGATTGGAGAAAAGTCTTCAATTTTGAAATACCCAAACTATCACTACCAGTAATCACAATATCATCTACATAGACAGGTAGAAGAATACAACCAGAATTTGATTGTTTATAAAAAACAGAATAATCATGATCACTTTTCTTCATCCCAAATTCTATGACCATATCACTAAATTTTCCAAATCAAACCCAAGGAGATTGTTTCAATCCATACAAAGATTTTTTTAACTTGCACACTTTGTCCTTTTCGTACTCTCCCTAAGCAACAAAATCAGGTGGTTGCTCGATATACACTTCCTCAAGTAGATCACCAAGAAGAAAAGCATTTTTTACATCAAGCTGATGAAGAACCCAGTTTTGAGAGGAAGCAAGAGAGATCAATAAATGAATAGAAGTAATCTTAGCCACAGGAGAAAAAGTTTTGGAATAATCAATGTTATAAGTCTAAGCATGCCCCTTTGCCACTAAGCGAGCTTTCAACCGAGCAACTGAACCATCTGGATTAAATTTCACAGTAAACACCCATTTGCACTTAATAGGTTACTTACCATATGGTAAAGGCACAACATCCCAAGTCTGGTTGGCCTCAAGAGCCATCATTTCTTTCTCTATAGCGGCATGCTACCCATCATAAGAAAGTGCCTTTGAAACTGACTTAAGAACAGTAATAGAATCCAACAAGGCAATAAAGCATTATGACGAGACAGGTAAAGATGAATAAGACACAAAGGTGGAAATAGGATAAAGGTCATTATGTGTACCTTTTTGAGTGCAACTACGAATGCCTTTTCGTTGGGCAATAGGCAAGTCAAGATCAGAAGATGCAGGAAGTAGATCTTGTGAGGAAGAAGCCGACGGGGGAGATGAAGCTGATGGGATGTCTGTAATAGGCATTCTACTTGATGTCTTAGTAATGGTAGAAGGACGGACTGCATCTGGTACTTGCACTCTATGAGAGTAAACATACTTAATGGGAGGAGAAGTCCAAGTTTTAGTGAAAGAGACCTGAGTATCCTAAGGAGTTGAATGCACAAGGAAATGATCATCAATAAATTTAGAATTTGACATCAAGCAAGAAAACTCAGAAGATCCAAAAAATGGAGTAAACTCAAAGAAATTAACATCAGAAGAAACAATATAATGACCTAATACTGGGGAATAATATCGATACCCTTTTTGAGTTTAAGAATATCCAAAAAATATACATTTCAAAGATTGAGGATCTAACTTAATAAATTTGAGGATGATGATCTTGAATAAAACATGTGCATCCAAAAACACGTAGAGTGAGAGGAAATAATGTCTGAGAAGGAAATAAAAGAGAATATGGCACCTGCCCACCAAGAATCATAGATGGCATACGATTGATCAAGAAACATGCTATAGCAACCGCATCTATCCAAAACACCTTTGGCACTTTCGTTTGAAACAAGAGAGCACGAGCTACCTCCAATAGGTGGCAATTTTTTCTTTCAGCTACTCCATTTTGTTGTGGAGTAACTGCACAAGATGATTGATGAATTATACCGTGCTATGACAAATAAGAAGAAATTTTTACTGAAAAGTATTCTTTAGAATTATCACTTCAAAAGTTGCATATTGATGTTTAGAATTGATTTTTAATTTTGACATGAAAGGCACAAAAAATATCAAATAATTCTAATTGATTTTTCATCAAATAAAGCCAAGTAACTCTTGAATAGTCATTAACAAAAATAACAAAATAACGATAACCAGATTTGGAAATAATAGGACAAGGACCCTAAATATCTGAATGTACTAACTCAAAAGGAGATGCAACTCATTTATCGAGGAATATAAGGCAGACGATGTTGTTTAGCAAATTGACATGATTCACAATTTAAAGTATAAATAGACTTTAAACTAGGATATAATTTCCTTAAAGATGCTAAACAAGGATGACTCAAATGACAATGTAATTGATGTGGAGTAAAGGTAGCAAATGCAACAATTGACTGAGGAACTTTTTCATTAAGCACGTACAACCCATCAAATTCATATCCCCTATCAAAAATCTTCTTCATTGAAAGATCCTAAAAAATACAATGACCAAGGAAAAAGAAAATGTCGCAATTATAGGTTTGTGTTAATTGGCTAACAAAGAGCAAATTGAATGGGAAGTTGGGAAGACATAAAACATTGGATAAAGAAATATTAGATGCGACATTGAATGTAACACTTTCAACAACAGAAGCAGTAGACCCATTAGCTAAAGTAACATGGGAGGCAAAAGAGTTATGGAAAGAAGGCAAGATACCTGTATTACCCGTCATATGATCAATAGCACCTGAATCGATAACCCATCTAGTATTAGAATTGGAGATACACGCAGTAGGATTACCTGTCTGAACTATAGTGGTAGTAGGTTGGATGGGTGATGTTTGCTGAGAGGTTTTGAATTGAAGATATCAAGCATATTCCTCTTCAGATATGATTATTCCTTAAGTAGGCTTAGACTTTGGTGCAAGAGTACTAGTTCTAGTATGTGCAAACCAAGGTAGTACATTTTTTGTACTCAAATCAGAATTGTGGCTAACCATCACAAATTATGCAACCAAAAAATCAGAAAAAAAAAAGCACTAGAATTGAAAAATAATTGGAAAACTGTAGCAGAACTTTCCAAATCCAAGATTCAACCACACAAGAAGGTGTGCTGGCTGTCGAAGGAGCTGCAGGAGGAAGCGTGTCACTAGAAATCTTCCCACGCGCCTCCACGCGTCGTCGAAATGTTTTACGCATAGTCCTCATGCGCCACTCAGAATTTCCCGCGTATGATGCATGCGCTGCCCAAAAAGGTCCGCCATCTGTCGATCTACTACCCTGTTAACCCAGATTTTTTTTGTTTCAAACTCATGCACTCCAAAACTTTCTGGACAAATCTAAATTATGCACGTATTTTTAGATAGATCCGATTTTTTTCACCAAAACTGACGACTACCACCTGTTACAAATGCTATATCCAGACACTGGATACTTATCGTCAAACATATAATCTAAAAAATTGCCGCCTAATAAAAAACTACCGTGACTCACGATATCAAAAGAAGAAAGAAGGAGAAAAGAAAGAGAGAGGATGAGTTTTGTTTGGTTAGGTTGGGAAGGGAGAAGATATCTAAGGTTTAGAGGACTCTAGATACCATGTTAAGAGGAAGAAATAGAGAAGCTATTATTACAAAGCTGTGTTCTGTATTGAGCCAAGCATATGTATTTATAATAAAGATGTGTACAAGAAATAGAGTTCAAATAGGATTCTAATAGATTTAGACTTTATCATTTATCCTAACCTACATAGGCTTATCACTTATCTTGTATAGGCTTATCATTTTAACTAACTAACCTATTATCTAACACATGGTAAGCATTGAATAGCACTACTTTTTGTAATCCATGCTATGTTGCCTCATTATTCACACCGTTTGCATTGAATGGCACTACCATTACGAAATGTAATATGACAAACCAACCTTGATGATCCTATCCTCTCCACAGGTAACAACACAAACCTCCTTGTTTGGATAAGAGAAAGCAAGATCATTGACACTCACAACATGTGCATCAACATGAGTGAAGAACAAAAACAATTAGCAGGGTGCTAGGCATGAATCATATTGGCTACCGGTCTTGGGATTTTAATGCACAGGTAGAAGATAGACTAAATTCATAATTAATAAACAAATGATTAGCTGCCCAGTAATGAAAATGCGTATGAACTTTTAGAGTGAAGAACAAACCTCTAGGTGGTTTGGAAGATCATCACCACCATGATAGGAATATATGTGCACAATATGGCTAGAATAAGCAACAACTGAAGCTTGGAGAAAGAAACTTTAAACTTGACTCCTTAAAACATCATGAGATCACATAGATGGATAGGAGACTAGTAGAAAGCAACAGAACTCAATAGACCATACCAAGAAGTGTTCCATCAGGACTCCATACCATTTGCTATAACGGGAATGGATAATGCTGCTACAACATTGGCAATTTCATTCCATTTAGCAAGAACTCTGGGCCTGTTTGGGACTTTGCAAAATTCTTTTAAGGAAATATACATGAGGCATGCTATTATTTAACAAAGAAAAGAGACTTATCATACTTGTGAACAAACTATATAATGCTTTAGGGGTGCAAGGTTGTGGGTTCATGTACCATACACTTCCTAGCGTCATATCTTCCAAAATGATAATTAAGCCATTAGTTGGAAATTTTCTATCATTTAATTTTGACCTTTCTTACTCAGTGTATGTTGCAAAAAGCTTGGAGAAAGTCACCTTCTTAATCAGAGAATTTGCATTTTGTTATATAGGCCTATTCATATCCAAGGAAAAAGGCAAATAATAATGGAGAAGGAAGGAAATGAGGTCAGAAAATGGCATCCCTCCGACAGTTTAGTTGTCTAGGTACATAAGGAAGGGAAGAGAGAAATTATAACCACAATAAGAGTACACTCTCAAACATTTTCCAATGGAAACAGATAGAGTGCCTTTTCACTATGCCCATTTGTTTCACTTTTTTCCAATAAGAAAAACCAAGACAACTTGTTCTCCATCCTCCCAAAAGTCAAAAACAACAATTCATCACTAGTGAATTGACACATTGGGGAAGTACTATGCTGCCTTAACTAATATCAAAACAGGCACCTTAAGAAAGCAAACCACAAGATTTCATTCCCTGCCAAACTTAGGTGAAGAGAAAGGAGACAGGTGTTAAACTTTACCTTCCATGGACAGCAAGAGCAGAAACACCAGTTTTCTCAGTTCGTCTTGCTAACTCCACTGTAATGTTAGGTGATTTTAGAAGTTGAATCTTGCATGTTACTGGCGTGTCCAAGTTCCTCTTTGATGTTGTTAGGATCTGGAATTTTAAAGGGGAAGGAGTCAAACAGATATTGCAAAATTACAGTCAGATGGAATCACATTTTTATTGACCTCTATTGCTCTTTATTCTTTTTCTTTATTATTTAGCAAGCTTCTCAGCTCTATGTTGTAGAAAAAGGCCTAATATTTCATTGCGTTTTTATCCCATTTTAGCTGATCTTTCTGGAGCT
>JANHAO010010423.1:0-17738 GCA_026873985.1 Saraca asoca
TACTTATGGACTTTAAGCTATAAGTGGACTCTAGCAAGCCATTATAGCTACCCAAATTTCGGTGGGAGTCATCAATGGTGACAAGTCTATCTATAGATGATCTCAATGCATGATTGAATCCTTTTATTACCCATATTCGGATTAGTAAAAGGTATGGATAAACGTCAACCTTTATAACTAATCATGGTTTCTCAACTATGTGAATTATTTGACTCAAATGAATCCAAGCACTCAAATCCCATTTGAGTCTCGATTTAACCTTGCACAAGGATTTAATTAGCCAAACCAATTCGTTGAGTGTCCTCGGATATCACTCTAAAGAGTGGTAATGAATCCTCTCTTGATTAGGTAATATCTAACTGCATTTTCAGAAATACCCAAGTCAAGTCTTTATTGTTCCTCATAAATAGAGTCACTTTTGATTTAGTAAAAGTATAACTTTCCATACAAAAGATATCCCTCAATTTCAAGTCGAAGGATTAGCCATACGATCACCACTGGAGATTAACTATTGATACAGCTCCACATAGTATCTCCAATTGGGTCTGACAAGATCACAATTGTTAGTTATATTTCCCCAAACTAACTAAGTCGTGTTTACGTGTATACTCAGATGTAACCCTTTTACATCTCAGCTTGTGAGGTTAGTTGCTTATCAAATGAGAAATCACCACATCGTCTAGTCTCTACATATCTAATAATGCCCAATTATTAGATTTTGATTAGTGTCATTTAGGTGCAGAATTTATAAATCATTAATAATCAACCTCACAATCCTATAACTCTTTATAGGAATGATTAAATAAACTTCTCACCATGGACATCATCTTAACATGCAATAAACAAGAAATGTAATGTAAGATGAATAAATAACCTAATATAATATCAAATCAATATAGAGAGTACAATCATAGATACAATAGAGCTCAATCCTAATTGGCTCTAGGGCACCTATCTTAGACTAACGCATGAAGCATACGCGATACATAATATTACGTGTCTCCTCGTTTTCCTAAGCCCTCAAGTGGATAAAATACAATTTAACAATTAGATAAAACAAGCCCCGATCATAAAACACAGTATTGGGCAAAGGAAAACGAAAAAGGCCAGTATATGAAGCAGACTTTAGAAGTAAATAAAATTAGCAGAGCATATGAAGCAGGCTTTACCTCATATTGATCAGAAGCTGTCAAGCTAAAACCCTAGCAACTCAAAATGAAAAATTAAAAACCCTAGGTAATCGTAATCCCTCTTTTATAGAAGCATGGTATGTACAAAATCTAGATGCTGGGCGACACTTCTAAAGGCCGAGAAAGACAACGCAACTTATTGAGGGTTCACTTATAGCAATTGTATGCAGCAAATGCACTCAAAATACCCAAACGTAGCAAACTAGAAAATAAGCAAATCGAAATAAGACTACTAGAAAATACCAGCAAACCCCAAAAAAAAAAAGCAAACTAGAGGTCTTCGAATGCTGTGTTTCAGAAAATCTAAATCGAAAAAAACAAATCAGAAAATAAACCCTAATCGTCGAAAATACTAAATTGAAATAAGCAAACCAAGAAAAGTGAAAAACTCATACTAGAACGGAAGCTCTGTTTCGAAGGTCTGCATGCCAGAGGTCTCTCGCCATAACTGAGGTCTGCATGCAAGGTCTCTCGCCACAACTTCCGAATGAGGGTAGAAATAGAAAGGACTTATTTTAATTTTGTGAGAATCTCAAATTTCACAGAGATATTTGGAGGGAATAGTTTTTCCTAGCATTCCATGGAATGAAATATTTCTTCTATTCCACCTAACCAAATCACATAATTTTTAATTTCATCTCTCATTCTTGTTCTATTCCACCCAATCAAATATGACCTAAAAGAGCCTCACGGTAGAGCTAAAAAATTTGAGTATTTGATGAAGTTAAATTTTACCTTAATTTAGGTATTGGGTTCATAATTAACTGCGTTTTGAACTTTTTATAATTGAGAATTATATGCTCACTAGTTGGAAGATAGAGAATATTGCAATGGTGAACTATAGATTAGAATCATTTGATTGAGAAAGTGCGATTAAAAAAAAAAAAAAGATAGAGAGAGAAAATTTGAAACAGTTCGGCCGCTACACACTGTTACTTGGTTGTACACCTCTGCTCAGTCTCTTTTCCCTCCCTACTGCCTCCAGTGGCGGCAAATTCAGAGCAAAATTGAATCCCCGATTCTCTCTCCTGCTCTTGCAATCGCGTGTCTTTCCCTTCATTGGCCATGGAGGAATCGACCTCGTCTTTCTGTAATCTGGGGGTTTTGGATGCTCTTAGCGATGATTCGATACAGGAAATCCTTGAAAGTTATAATGGGTTTTGTGCTGCGACGCAAACTCTTCTCAGAGATGCTGGGGACCTTCATGTTGGTCCTGAATTCGTAGCTTATGTTCATGGTCTCTGCAAACATGGGTTAGAGTCCCTGGTTCAAGATCTCTTTCTACGGGTTCTGGAGGTACACAAATTTGGCTTTGCATAGTGTACTTTGTGCTGATAATCATGGAAAGTTCGAATTTTTATAATTTTTTTGATGACAGGAAACATTTGAAAGAAATGGGGCATCCAAATTTTGGCGGCATTTTGATTCTTACAGTAATGTTGCAGATTTAAATGATCACGAAGTGAGTAATCATGAAAGCTACTAGATTTGTTTTAATTTGGTGATGAGTCAAGTTTTTAATTAGCTCAAAGATTTGTTGCTATTAACATTTGAAAACAGATTGATGAGGATGAGGTTCAGCAATTGTTGTCTAAGGCTTTGGAAGAAATCTCTTTGGAGAAACAGTATCAGATGAATTGTTTGTCAATGTTGGTTGATGCTTTGCAATCTTACAAGGATCAGATATCAGGGGAAAGGCATAATTTTGGAGCAGAAAAAGATTATCTTCTGGCCAAATATCAGTTGATGGTCTCTTCTGTACTTATGGCTATGCTTCCTCGGCATTTTCCTGGTACATAACCATATGAATTCTTGTCGCCTAAATATTTTTAAGATGAAGTTTGGCTAGCTGTTTCCAATTATCAATGAAGGATCCTACCCTTTGCTAATTATTAACAATTAATCACTGTAAGTTGGGATTTAGGAAGGTGAAAACTGTCAATCCTCCTCACCATTTCTATTGATGGACGGTCTTCTGAAAAAAGTAGCTTTTGAATGCTATTACATTGATCACCTATTCATTTGGCGGCGAGGACAAAGATTATGTGGTTATAAAAATTGGCCGTAATATTTATATTCTTGTGATGAATACAACTATTTTAAGGGTCAATGTTATGATTGCTACTTTATTTCATCATTTTACCCCTCCTGTCCTCAGTATCTTTACATTTTTAATCTTTTCAATTTGATTAATTAGGAATTCTATTTTTTCAATTTGGGAGAGATGGCTGAGTGGACTAAAGTGTTGGGTTGCTAATCTATTTAATGAAATTTTCATACCAAGGGATCAAATCCCTCCCTTTCTGTTTCCATCGATGATTTGAGAAACTTGTGATGCTTACTGCTTTAATAACCCAGTAAGCACAGTAGCCTATTTACTTGCGTTGTTTACTTTATTTATTCACCAATAATCTTGATTTTCACTGTTTACATAGTTTCTAGCTGAGATTTTGCTACGATGAGCTTAAATGTACAATTGTAGTTAAGTCCTATACACAATATTTTTGTGCCCACAATCACTTTTGACCTTTGTAGAAGCACTTTTGCTGCACGAAGGTCTTGGTTGATAATATTATTACTGTCGTCTGTACATTCTTAATTTTCATTTTTTCTTCATAAGCTTATTGTTTCCTTTTTTTCTTCTTTATATGCATTTCCCTCTGTACTGCAATTAGTGATACTACACTGGTATTTTAAGAGAAGGCTGGAGGAGTTAAGTACAATCATGGCTGGAGAATTCAATGATGATGCATCTCAAAACAAGGATGACATGGATCTAGATGAAAAAGGCAAAATTTCTAGCAAGGTTGGTGAAATGGATGTTGATGAATGCTTTAACCATAATAGATTCTCAGAAAACAGTAGATTGGTGAAGAACATTGGGAAGGTTGTTCTTGATCTTAGAAGTCTTGGATTTACTTCTATGGCTGAAGATGCTTATGCTTCTGCTATATTTTTACTTCTAAAGGTGAGCATCTTTCTGAAATTCAATATCTGCTTATTAACTCTTAGAATGTGTCTTTGTGTGCATCTAATTTTTGGGTGGGTGACTACTTTTTTTTTTTTTTTTTTTTCTCCTCTTGTTTTTTCCTAATGGCAGGCAAAAGTACATGATCTTGCAGGTGAGGACTTTAGGAGTTCTGTTTTACACTCAATTAAAAGCTGGATACAGGTTTGTAATGCTTCAGTTTATATGCTTGTACATTTATATCAATTGTGCGTGCTTCTTCGAGTGGTGTAAAATAAAGGTGACATGCAATGACTTTTTCATAAGTAGCTTGCATAGGCTACATTAATCCATTATTTGAACTAAATAGAATCCTTTTTGTTGACTATTTTTCACCATTCAGTTATATATCCATGTCTATGTCTTCTCTTTTCACTTCTAGCCAGGTTCCTTTTAGCCCTCTATTCATCCTTCAAAGTGGATAAAAGGTAATAACATGGAAGTCCCACAAATCTTAATGTAAAGAACTGATTTTTTGTTGGTTTTCATTAAAAGTATATTAGAACTTGACTGCTACCATGACATCTATTTATCATTTTGTTCAAAATGTTATAATCTGGTCATGCTAGCATGTGCAGATAATAAGTATATAGCTTCACTAATGACAAGACTGATATATGATTGCTATAACTGAAGTAATTTTGTGCAGGCTGTACCACTCCAGTTTCTGCATGCCCTACTTGTCTATCTTGGTGACTCTGTTAGTTATGAGAGTACATCATCAGGGCCCAAATCCCCTCTAGCTCCACGACCATCCTCTTTCTGTCCTGGAATTGATACACCCTCTGAGGGGCTTGTTAGATGGAAGTTGCGGCTGGAATATTTTGCTTATGAAACATTACAAGATTTAAGAATAGCCAAACTATTTGAGATAATTGTGGATTATCCTGAGAGGTAGGCTATTGATTAATGATATCTTCTTTCATTCTGGTTCATCTACTGCAAATGCAATTGTGCTTGGGAATATATGCATGCTTATGCTCTTTGTCCCTTGGTAAATGAATTGAAAATGTCAACATGTGAATTGTAGACTAAAACATATTTATTGGTTTTAGGCTTCCACCATAATGGGGCAATGACAAATGTGCTTTGATTTGTCAATCCAGATGTTGTTATTGTTGCTGCATGATTGATAGATGAGATGTGATTTTGAATTTTGTTCCGAGTTCTAACTCTTTCTTAATCAGTTTAATGCTTCAATCTGAAAATTTAAAACCTTCTTTCTAGACTCTGTTTATTTTGTCGGAAAATATCTTTCGTAGGAATAATCGAATTTATTTGTGTTTATAGTTACAAAAATCATAGAAAATGTTCTATTTGCTCAATGTTATGTGGGGAATGTGGTGGAAAACAACATTCACTACTTTAGAGATGAAGTTGTTTTCCCCCACTATTATGACACCTTGCATTATTTTGTTAATCACAAGATATATAGGTAGAATGAAAGTCCTTTACTTGTATACAAGCAAATGAGATTTTCTTATGGAAGATGTTTTTCTAAAAAAACAAAAGGAGCCTTAACCTCCAACACTTAGCACTAGAGCCTCATGGCATGTGAGAACAAGTTTTCAAAATGCTTTGCAACATTATAGCTCACTGATATATGTTAGATCTTCTCGAGGGCTTTTTCATTTTTTTGTGGATTTTTGAAGCTCTCCCGCAATTGAAGACTTAAAGTTATGTCTTGAGTACACTGGACAACATTCAAAACTGGTGGAGTCATTCATTTCAGCACTGCGTTATCGGTTGCTTACTGCTGGTGCATCAACCAATGATATATTACACCAATATGTTTCAACAATTAAAGCTCTAAGGACAATAGACCCTGCTGGTGTCTTTCTTGAGGCAGTTGGTGAACCAATAAGAGATTATCTGAGAGGAAGGAAAGATACCATAAAATGCGTAGTTACCATGCTTACAGATGGGACTAGTGGGAATGCAAGTGCATCTGGAAATCCTGGAGATAGCCTCCTTGAAGAGCTGAACAGAGATGAAGAAATTCAAGAGAATGTAGGTGTTGATGATGATTTCAATACTGATGACAGACAAGCATGGATCAATTCCACACGGTATAAACATGCTAATCTGGATAATGATCTTGCTTTTATTCCCATTTTTGTGGATTTCCTAGTATTTGTTTCCTGCTTACCATATTGCAAGCAGAATTTTGTTTTTAATGTGTTGTTACTTTCAGCTGGCAGCCTGACCCTGTGGAAGCAGATCCATTGAAAGGTAGCAGGAGCCAAAGGAAGGTTGACATACTTGGGATGATTGTTAGCATAATTGGTTCAAAAGACCAATTAGTTAATGAATATCGAACCATGCTTGCTGAAAAACTTCTAAATAAGTCTGATTATGATATTGATTCTGAGATCCGTACCCTAGAACTCCTTAAGGTACATGTTTAAATTTAAAGTAACAATGCCTGTTTGTTTGACTGGATTTGCTATTGATTTTTGTTTCATTTGTTTGTGGTACATCCTCCTAAATATTTGTATTGTTTTGTACTTTCCTTTTGCAGATACATTTTGGAGAGAGCAGCCTACAGAAATGTGAAATTATGCTGAATGATTTAATTGACTCAAAGAGGACAAACACCAACATTAAAGCCACTATAAGCCAGCCATCTCAAACAAGTACCATCTACAAATCAAATTGCTCCATATTTGTGATAATTGCCTTGGACGATGCTTACTACTGTTTGTCATAAAATCCCTTTAGTTAAATTTTGGTGCAATAATTTCAGGTGTGGAGGTGGGAGAGAATGAGATATCCATGGATATAATGGCTGCCACTATCATATCTTCTAATTTTTGGCCACCAATACAGGTGGGCAAAAAATCTTTTATTCTTTATTGTTAATTTAAGATAATGGGGGAGAAAAACTTATGCACAGAAATTGATACAAGCAATGATCCTTAGCTTCAATTATTTAGATTCATCCATATCAATTTTTTGACAGAGTCAATCAAAATAGTTTGATTCTTTTTTCGCTATTGGTTATGATATTTAATAACTGTTGTAGAACTTCACTGATCACATCTTTCTTGTACAATTTTTCTTTTTTTAATAAAAATCACTATTACTTCATATATCGTGTTTCGGTATTATTTCTTGTAAACTCATGAGAATTCACAGAACTAGTATTTTCTTTTTTTTTGGTTCATTCTTAACTTAAAAGACAAACTTCTAGCATAATATATCATATGAGCTATGCTATGGCCCTTGCCATATTGTAATTTTTGTATCAGACTACATATTCTAACAATTTCAATTCTTTCCTGAAAAGTTGTTGATGTTTCATGATTAATGGACCTTCAAAAGAAAATTACAGGATGAGCCCCTTAACCTGTCTGGACCTGTTGACCAGCTCCTCTCTGATTATGCGAAGAGATTTCATGAAATCAAAACCCCCCGTAAACTACAATGGAAGCAAAGTCTAGGGACTGTCAAGGTTAGTATCTTAATTGTTTTGTTGGATTTTATTTTAATGTTTTTCTTAATTGATTTCTTAATGTTATTGTGTTCAATGGTATAGCTGGAGTTGCAGTTTGAGGATAGGGCAATGCAATTCACTGTCACTCCTGTTCATGCATCTATCATTATGCAGTTTCAAGATCAAACAAGGTACAATATGTGATTTGGGGCTTGTGTCAATACGTTTTATTCCTTGTTTTGATTGTGAAGTAATGTCATATCCTTTATTTTCAGTTGGACATCTAAAAATCTCGCAGCTGCTATCGGAGTGCCTGTGGATGTATTGGTTCGGAGAATAAATTTCTGGATAAGCAAGGTAAGTCTGATACCACTAATAAGACCTTCAAGCATACTTTTAGGATTTTGTAGATTCACGTTTGCTGCATGATTACCTTCAGTTTCTGTTGGCCAATGACCTAAACATTAGAGAAACTTAACAAAGGGTAACTTGTGATTTTGTTGTTAACTGGTTAAATATTGTAAATTTTTATTAATTTAGTAGCCAAACTGCTGGTGGCTTTCCATCAGGAAAAGAAAAATGGTTGACCTCGTTTTATGCTAACATCAGCATTGATATTTATGCACTTACTGATTATTCTTGACTTTCAATTTCACAGTTTTCCACTACTGGCTAAATTTAAAATTTTACAGAAGCTCTTCGTTCAAATTTAAATTTCATATGAATTTTCTTATTTGAAAGTTGAAACCATTGAAATCATAGTTTGGATGAAGATGAAACTGATTATTCTTGGCTATCTTTTTGTACCCAGGGGATCATTGCAGAGTCACCCAGGGCAGACTCCACTGAACATGTTTACACTCTTATGGAAAACATGGTTGACACTGGTAGGAATGGGATTAGTAGTGGTATTTCACAGGAGCTTCTAGGAGGCGATGAGGAGGAAGAGAGATCTGTGGCCTCTGTGGAGAATCAACTTCGTAAGGAAATGACTGTATATGAGGTATGTGAGATAATGGTAATGATAGGCGGTTAGGACTTCCAATTCATCACTAAACTTTCTATAGTGGATACTGTGAATCTGTGATTTGCTTTCCCATAATTAATTAACAGTTGAAAGAAAATATAGCATTACCAAGACTTCATATATTATGTACATTATATAATCTTTCATGGTATTAAAGGTGGGTGACTGGTGATTTATCACGTTTGGCCCTTAGTTGACAAATGGGCTGCTTTTATTCACTTTGGGGACCATCGAGCTGTTAAAATATAGTTCGAGTGATAAATACAAACCTTTAGAGTTTAGGGATGATATTAGTAATCATCAACTGCATCTTATTTCTAATTTCTCCAGTATAAATTAATTATTGCCTATGTTTAAAAGTTGCACTGAACTTAGGAGGTCGCTTTTGGCTAGTCTCATAATAATGATTTGGGCTCTCTGAGTCTCACTTTTAGCATAATCTAGTATTAAAATTAAGTGAAGGCATTAACATGCAGTGCATGCAAGCAAAGTTCTCTAACAGGCAATGTTTTCTTGCAGAAATTTATCATGGGGATGCTAACAAACTTTGGTAGCATGGCATTGGATCGAATACACAATACTCTCAAGGTAATAATAGTTTTAGGACGCGTATGGATGTTTAGAGACTGACAGCTTGATCATTTAGATTAATTACTTGATCATATTGCTGCAGATGTTTTGTATTGCTGATCCCCCTTATGACAAGTCACTCCAACAACTGCAAAGCTTTTTATCCGGTCTAGTCTCCGAGGAGAAGTTAGAATTTAGGGATGGAATGTACTTTTTAAAGAAGTAGTGAGTTGGTGGAATTGCAACCATCCTTTTGGCCGGAAGTTATACACAAAATAGGTGAGATTTCGAAATTTATTCCTGAAACTGAATTAGAAGTCATCACATATTATGCGTTCAGTACAATACTCTTTCACCTAACTTATCTCCTCCACACCAATTTAAGGTCCAACTCTACCTGGTGGAGTGGTAACAAGTTACAACTATTGATAACTTTGTTCATGGTTTTATATCTTGAATGAGAACTCACTAAAAAATTTTTCCCATCTTTTTGGAACTTGAACAGAAAACAGACCGTCTGCAGCTTAAGTTCACTTTATTATTACCATCCTTGTGCTTCCCCAAGGAAATGCATTCTCATTGCAAGACAGCCATCATTGTCATTATATTATATTCAGGTATATACAATAGGAGCATTCCATGAGAAGCTTTGAGATAAAATCTGCAGCATTCAAGACAATAGTTTCCACTGGCAGAGATGCTCATTTCAATTGTTTGTAAGCGCAGGCACGTGCCTGAAATTGCAGGGGCCTAATGATTTTGGAGCCCTTTCTATTTTGTCAACCAGCTGCCAGGCTGCCCCTTTTCTCCAACAATGGCAGATCTGTGCTTCAATATCTCAGATGTAAATATGTAATTGTCGTATACAGCCCAATGGCGTTTCTAATTTATGTACATTTTTCCTAGTAATAGGGCACCTTGTATTGAGTTGTCTGCTTACATAGTGATTTCAATGGTACAACCTCTATCCCTTCTGGCTTTCTCATTTTGGATATTTTTCTATCTCATTAATTTTTAACTAGTCTTTGCCCGTGCCATGTGCAAGGTAGAATTTAAAAGCCACAATTTTTATATATTCTTTTCAACAAAATAAAAATAAAGTTATTTCATTATAAATGGATGCATTGGTTAATGTCTAAATGAATTAATTTTGGATTATGCTATAAATCTTTACTTTTCTTTAATTTGAAAAAATATCATGCAACAATTAATAATAATATTTAGTATAATTAAGACATTGTAGAATAGAAAATTTAATAAAAGAAATAAATGCAATGTGTCAATTTATAGGTATTGAATTGAGTAATAATATATAAACTTGAAGCACATTCTAGACATGATTTATGCACATCTACCTAAGCACATGAAGCAATAATATAAATCAGACCTGAAGGAGAAGAAAAATTGGAATGGGCCTTTATGAAAGAATACCCCAATACATTTTCTTATAATACTTAATTTCAAAAAGGATAGAATTAAAAAAAAAAAAAAGATGTATATAGTAGCCCTCTTCACATTAAAGAAATTATATTTCACTAAACCATTGTAAGCTACCACCGTTTTGGGTTCAACATGTGAAATAAATTGATCATAAGTACCATGGTCAGAATATATATATATATATATATATATATATATATAGTACTTCATATAAATATGTGTTTGTATTCTTGACATGATGGCTCCTTTGCCATAAATTAGCAAAAAGTTATTAAGGGATATCTTACTTTTGGTGGCTACCAAGGAAAAGTATCGAGATATATTTAATTCATACAAAAAGTAAGCTTTTATAAAAATTGAATTTTTTAAAAAGTAAATTTTTATGTAAACTTTTTTAAAGGTATTAAAAGTTGCTTAGTTAACATTTGAGAAGTAAAATTTTTCAAGAAGTAAGTTTTCATGTAGTGTTTAGTTTAACAATATACTTCGTAAAAAATATTATCAAAATGATTAAAATATCTTATATAAAAGTTACACTCTTGTATCAAGATACTATATAAATTTTTAAAATTTTTTTTTTACCATTATTTAAATTTTATGAGAATAGTTTTGTTTTGCTTCATTAAAAGAACAAGAAGTAGAAGTTACCTTACGGGACTGGATAAGCAACTTTAAATTTGAATGTATTCATTTGGCTTATGCAGTTTAACTTTAAATGCCAGAATAGAATTCAAGTCTACTCTTCAAAACAAATAATCGATGCGCATCGTTTAGCAAAACAGTGATCAAGCTCCTAACCTAGCCTGAAAGTTCATAGGACATGAAAATTGAATTCATCTCAGTGCTACTCTGCTAGAGAAGGATAGAAAGAATATCACATTGCATACGTACAAGCTCGTAACATAGCCTGAAAGTTCATAGGACATGAAAATTGAATTCATCTCAGTGCTAAAACAAAATTCCATCAATAAATAACATATGTAAAAATTTCTCTGCTAGAGAGGGATAGAAAGAATATCACATTGCATACGTACCATCCACTTTTTTTTACAGCATCAGAATGCATACTCCGAAATTTCGAAGTTGAACCCAAATTGGGAAAACGAGAAATAGCAGAGAAGCTCTGATTGTGGTTTTGTGGGAGAAGAATCTTGAAGCAGCGTCTGACAGCTGTCATGCGGGACTTAATATGTATTACAGAAGAACCTTAGGATTTGTACAAGAACTATGAGCAACCATCGTGGTTGTAATTTCACCTCTGTCAACCAGAGATTTCGATTTCGATTATCAGAAGCATTTGAAGTGGCATTTCGGATTGGGAAGCTAGACAGACGGTTTTGTGAGGGTTTATTACTTTTTGACCCACATGAACGATGGGAGTTCTCCGTTGTAATAACTCTCTCTTGATGACCATATCTGACTTTTTACTAAAAAGCAAAAAAAAAATTAGAAATCCTATGAGGAAACAATTGAAAAGAAAAAGGAAAAAATAATTAAAAAAAAGAAGGAAGAAAAAGTCTGTATTGATTTGGATGTATTCCATCGTCAACTATATGCACGTCGGATGATGATGAAAAAAGAGTTGAAATTAAATATATTATAAATAAATAATTTAAATTAAAATAATGGTAAACTAATAGATTAGAAGTTGTTAACAGTTTTGATAAAAAAAAAATATAAGTAGAAAATAAATATAATGACAAGTACAAGCACAGAATTGGATAAATATGACCGTTTTCATTAAATAATGCATATTTCTTATATAATTGGATAGTTTTTATATTTTAATTGCAACAATAATTTGTGAAAAAAATAAAAAAATTTAATTATTGTTTTAAAAGAATTGCATAAGATATGAAATATTAATGCCTGATATTATAATTGTCATTACAATTTCAATATATAATTATATAAAAAAATAACAATAAAATATTAAAATAGAGTATGTAAAAATTATATACAAAAAGTGTATCAATAAAATATTATAATTATTATAACAATTGTTTGATACTAATGTGATTTTAAAATATACTTTGAATGAGGAAATCAAAACATAAAAAGTATTAAAGTAGAGTATATAAAAAAACATTTATTAATGAATTCAAATTCACCTTAAGCTATGGGTGAATATATAATCAAGATGACAGTGATCCTATGTTTATGGCAGTAACTTTTATGACATTCTCCTTAGAAGTTTGATAGATAAAATAGGTGCTATAACTTACTTAATGATTTCTTGCAGAGCATTTCATATATACAAGCACTTTGCACAAAATACAATTTTTTTTTTTAAAAAAAAACTTTTGAATCAATAGTGAATTAATTATTAATATTAAAAGAATTTCCAATGTAGAATGAAACATGGGTAGCCTTCACAAAGTCTTACTTAACAACATCTTTAACATTATCATTATACCCTGAAATAAAATATTAACTTACTATATATTATTAGATTATTATCTATACAACACGATTTAGTACTTAATACAAAATAGTATATTATATAATACAGATCAATTAATCTCATTTATGTCTTTGCTTATACATCATTCAATATAAGAAGAAATAAAAATATGAGAACAAACAAAAAGAGTGATTATGTGGAAGCAAACAAATAATCTCTCTTAGATATAGATATTGTAATCATTCAAAATGATGTAATCACAAACAAATTGCAATTCAAAATTTTCAAAGCTTGCTGTTTGCTACATAAATTGTTAAGCAAACACTCCATTTAAACTTCAAAAAGCCTATTTACATAACTCATCAATTTTTTCAAGTATTATAAATGAAAGAAGCTTTCACCGTTATCAACTAATTAAGAATTTAAAAAAAAATTATATTCAAATGAAAAAATAAATAATGGAGAGAAATCTTGAACTCTTGAATGATATATTTCCAGGCTAAATCAGTAGCCATTTAATTGTTGACAAATCAAATATATTGATGACAGTAGTTAAGATTTCTGAAAATAAAAATTGAAAAAAATTATTAACAGAAAGATAAAAACCTTACAATGCTAAGAGAGGCAAGTGTGTGAATAGTTTAAAAGGATCAATGAACCACTAAGAAAAGACAGGACTTATTCATTGATACCTTTGCTACCATCTTTGGTGAGTGAGGTGATCTGTTCACCAATGTCACTCTAACTTTATATGACAAACAAAATGGGTATTGGTTAGCACTTTATATAAAGACAACTAAAGGAAGAATCTATTGAAAAAAAATGAAAAATTTCAAGTAAAGCATAGATAAATATTTGCAAAATAAGAAAAAAGGTTTGTGAAAATAAAGAAAATAGTTTTATCTCCTTTCATAACGAAGATGAAATAAGAACACATAAAAGTCATCAGTAGAACTGAAAAGAGAAACAGAAAATGAGAAGTGAAATAATGAGATCAGGGGATATGCAATTTGGAGAGAATATTCTCATTTGAAGCCATGGAAATCCCTTATAGTTTCACAATAATTGAGTGAAGCAAATAAAAATATAGAAATAGTTTTATTTTATTTTAATCATAATTAGATTGCATTAATCGTAATTATTTTTATTTTATAGATTCCATTAATGGTATTTAGACTGCATTACTTATAATCAAATAAAAATATAGAATTATTTTATTTTATTTTATTTTAATCATGATTAGAATACATTAATCATAATATAGAATTATTTTTGTTTTATAGACTACATTAACCACAAGTAAATAAATATATAGAATTATTTTTTATTTTAATCATAATTAGATTGCATTTTTCGTAACATAGATTGTTTTTATTTTACTTTATTTTAATTATAATTATGTTGCATTAAATATAATCAGACTGCATTAAATAACGAAGTCAGCCGTTGTGAAAAACAAATAAAAATATAAAATCATTTTTGTTTTATAGACTACATCAATCATAATCAAATAAAAATATAGAATTATTTTAATTTTATTTTAATCATAATTAAATTACATTAATCATAATATAGATTAGAATTATTTTTGTTTTGCTTTAACCTTAATTAGACTGAATTAATTATAATTGGACTATATTGAACAACGAAGTTGAATGAAGTAAATAAATATATAAATATTTTTATTTTATTTTAACCATAATTAGATTGTATTCATTGTAATTATTTTTGTTTTATAGATTATATTAATTGCAATTAAATAAAAATATAGAATTAATTTTATTTTATTTTAATCATAAATAGATTGCATTTATCGTAATATAGGATTATTTTTGTTTAGTTTAACTGTAATTAAACTGTGTTGAATAACGAAGTCAACCACTGAGTGAAGAACTCCCCAATCAAAATTATTTTTATTTCATTTTAATTTAATAATAATTCACTTCACTTACTTTTCATATAGAGTGAAACTCAGATGCTTTATATTGGTAATACTTGGAGAGTGAAATCTATTTACTATTCGAAGACAAAGTTATTGATAATTTTCTTGACAAAGTGACACTTAATACTTTTGTTTTTTATTTTTAAAAAGTCTAAATTAGTTTTTTTTCCATTTTAAAGAAATAATAAAGACACAATCTTCTATTTTTAAATTTACAATTTTTTAAAATTTACTATTTTAATATAAAATATTTTTGAATATTTATTTTTCTTTCTTTTAAATTTACATCCTCAATTTTTTTTTCTTTTTAAGAAAATGGAGGGATGCATGCTATTAACTAAGGTTTAGAGACATATTTGTTTTTAGTTTGTAATCTTATGAGTTTTTTTTTTCCCATTAAACAGATAATAGAATTACAAGTGGATGAAATACCATTTGTCAATATTTAGGTTACAATAGTTAGCCAATAAAGGAGGATTCCAGCCAGTATAATTATCAGTGTAGCTGTGATATAATTGAGATAAACATGTCTTGATATCCTTTATCAAAATAGCCACTCTAGTCACGTTGGATTCTAGATCGAGAAGTAGCTTGCACATTATTGCATTAGGCATGAAAACAACCATTTGATTCCATTGGCGGACCTAATTCAATAAAAGCAATCTAATTGCTATTAGCATACATTGTGTCTTAATTATTGGACATTTGGTTCTAAAACTTCCTACCATATGGTAACCATAATGCTTTCGAATGAGGCATGTGCATTCCATGAAGTTACACCTCTATTTAGAAATTTTCCTTACATGAAAGATGAAAGATGGATATATGATAATATTCCAAAGAGAAGGAGGAACAAGTGGTTTGGGCCTTTTAGATCTTGCGGGCATCTTTCTATTAATATTGTATTCAACTTGATTCAACTGTAGGATATATTGGAGTTCCAAGCTATTTATCATGTCCACAGTGGCCCTTGGATCTGGCTACTTTCCCTTGAAGACAAGTTGGTTTCTATTGGACCAAATGGCATATAGAGTGATGACTATTTTGCAGGTGAGGTATTGGTTGATTAGTGGATGATGAAGAAATGTTTGAAAATAGGTTTTTAGCCATTGCTTTATGTCCTGGGGGTGAACATGTTCTATCCTAATGGTCAACTATGAGCCAAACCAAATTGTCTCTGCAAATTCACAACTAAAAAAGAGATGATTCTGGGTCTCATCTTCATTATGACACATAGAGCAACTTATAGGCACTGCAATATGTCTTGCATTCAAAAAAGCACTTGTTGGAAGCACATTATGAAATATTTTCCATAGGAAAATTACAATTTTTTTGGGTAAAAGCTTTTGCCAAAGAAAGTCATTATTATTTATAGATCTAGAATTTATTGTTAATATCTTGTAGCTTTTATGGACAGAATATTAGTTTGTGGCTGCTCCATGCCAAGCTAATCAGTTTGGGGTCTCCATTAAGGAGATTGGTGTATTGTGAATAATCCATTGTGTTGTATTATGATTGAAAACCTAATATAGCTTATTTACATTCCAAGTGCAAGAATTTTGGTTGATTAGATCGATTGCAATTTCAAAACCTTGTGGTAATAGACCAATTTCATTCCACTAGAATTTATTTGTGAGTTTAATAAATCAGCCATCTCCTACTTGTCACCATAAGTGATTAGTAATGAGTGTTGTAGGATTTGTCCGGTCCAAGAGGAAGAAAATTTCAAAAAAATTTCAGTAAAGAACACCCATGGTCGAACAAACCCACTCCAGGATCTCATTGGATTGAGGCTCAATGTATCACATACATCAAATAAAGAGCAAGAGTGAGCTAAACTAACCATTAATCTAGCTCCAAATGCAGCGGAAAGTGTTGAATCTTCCAGTCACCAAGCAACCTAAGTGTGTTGCCTCTACCGGAGATCCACGCCGGAGAAGATCTCTGATGGCCTCCTCAGCTTCACCACTTGTGCTAGAAAGTCTCTGGAAGCTGAAAGGACCAAGAACAAGCCCAAAAGCCCGTCGAAACACTGCCGGCCTTCTTCCCTTTCCGTTCGGCCCATACCCAAACCAGGAGAACCTTTTTCCTTCTTTAAGCTGGAACCTTTCCAGCAAATCCAAGGGAAGAACGTTGAGAGCACGCCGGAACCATTCCGGCCTTCCTCCTCTAGTCCGGCTTCGCCGAACCCACCAAGGTGGATAGCTCTCCCTTGGCCTCTCTCCTCTCCCCTTTGCCCGTGGCCTAGCTCAGCAGTGAAGTGGTCGAACCATTCGACCCCATTGGGAAAAAAGAAGAGACGCCAAAACGGCATCGTTCTGGTCAAACCACTTAGGCCCAAAACGATGTCATTTCAGGGGCATAGGAAAAATATTTTTTCCTAATTACAAAATAGCCCCTCAAGTTCTATTGCGTATGACCTAGTAGGCCCCCGAAATATTGGCAAAAGTTCAAAATACCTTTCAAAACCTTTGAAGGCATATGAAATTAATCTAATTAATTTCCTGATCAATTTCTCCAAATTAATTAACCACGGACTTTAAGCTATAAGCAGACTTTAGCAAGCCATTATAGCTATCCAATTTTCAGTAGGAGTCTTCGAGGTGACAAGCCTGTCTGTGGATGATCATAGTGTACAGTACACCATGTACACAATGCATGATACAATCCCTTCATTACTTATATCCGATCAGTCAGAGGTATGGATGCCAGTCAACCTCTA
>JANHAO010010424.1:0-17674 GCA_026873985.1 Saraca asoca
CCGTTAATTATTAATATTTAGTGACGGTTAGGAGAAACCGCCGCTAAACCTAGATATTAGCGGCGGTTCTCTGATAACCGCCGCTGAAAATATCGTCCGTGTATTTAGCGGCGGTTTATCTAAACCGCGCGGTTTATCTAAACCGCCGCTAGTGAACCACCGCTAATAACCAGTTTTGTTGTAGTGTAGTAAAGTTTGAAGTTTCTTGTATAAGTAAATGCCAACAACATTCTAATACCTTCTAGCCTAGCTACTCATGCAAAAGTTTCATCAAAATCTATTCCTTCTTCTTGGTTATATCTTTTTGCTACCAACCTAGTTTTGTTTCTTATTATCACTCCATTTTCATCCAATTTATTTCTAAAAACCCAACAAGTCCCTATTACATTATGATAATCAGATTTTGGCACTTATGTCCAAACTTAGTTTCTTGTAAATTGGTTTAATTCCTCTTGCATAGTCAAAATCCAATTATTATCTTGTAAGGCCTCTTGAACATTTTTAGGCTTAATTAAAGAAACAAAAGAAAAGTGATTGCAAAAATTTTTCAAATTACTGTATGTTACCCATTTAGTTGCATCTCTTATTATAAGATCTCTGGGATTATTTCCCATGAATTTCCATGGTTTTTTAGGAGATCTGGGTGGTGTAATGTCTAGTATGGTGGAATATTTCTCTTCTTTTCTTGGTTCTCCAGCATATGCCTTTGATTTTTCTTGTTGATTTACTATGGTTGAGTTGCAGCTCCAATAGTCTTGCTAATCTTCCTCTGCCGTTGATCTATATCACTCAAAGCAAATTTGTTAAAGACAACATGCACAAATTCTTCTATCTCCAAGGTCCTTCTATTGTATACCTTAAAGGTCTTGCAAGTTGAAGAATAGCCAAGAAAAATACCTTCATCAGACTTAGGATCAAATTTATCTAGATTATCCTTGCCATTGTTATGCATAAAACACTTATAGACAAAGACATGAAAGTATGAAATGTTAAGCTTTCTTGAAAAGTATAATTCATAGGGATTTTTGTTTAAAATAGGCGTAAAAAGTACCTTATTCATGATGTAGCATGCAATGTTAATTGCATCAACCCAAAAGGACTTTAGAAGTGTACTGTCATTTAACATGGTTCTTGCCATCTCACCTAAACATTCATTTTTCTTTCAACATAGAAAGATTGTCACTAATGCTATGCATTTCACAAAAACCAGTGAAGTCCTTATTTTCAAATTCTTTCCCATGATCACTTCTTATGGAAATAATGGAGCATCCTCTTTACACAAGCAAGTCTTTTAAAAGCTTGAAATGTGTCATTTTTATGAGATAAAAAGAGTTTCCATGTAAATGTAGAAAAATCATCCACAATCATGAATACATAAGAGTTGCCTCCATGGCTTCGGATTTTAGATGGACCAATTAAGTCCATATGAAACAAGTTAAGGGGTTTTGAAGTTGAAACAATATTTTTAGACTTAAATGAGGACTTCACTTGTTTATCTCTCCACATACTTTGTCTTTAATGTAGTTCAATTTAGGCAAACCTGATACTGGATCCTTCTTAGATAATTTTCCAATTAATTCCATGTTTATATGTCCAAGTCTTATATGCCAGATCCAGGTGTCATCATCAAAACTAACTAAACATGTTGAGTTTAGTTTAAATTTAGAATCAGGATAAAACAAGTAAATAGTATTAACTTTATGACCTACTAGTTTCAGTTGATTGTCACTGCCATTCACAACTAAGCATTTGTTTGAATTAAAAATAACCTTATTTCCTTTATCACAAAATCGACTTATACTCAATGACTTGTGTTTTAGATCGTTTACATACAAAACATCATTTATGCAACAATCAAAAGACTTAGCAATTTTACTAATCCCTTTGACTTTCCTTTTAGAGTTATTTCCAAAGGTCACCTTACATCCATTTATAAGTTTGAGACAAATGAACCTATCCTTGTTTCTGGCCATATGTCTTGAACATCCACTATCCAAAAACCATAAATTTATGCTTTGACTCTCACATCCCTGTAACATGAAGTTTATGCTAGCATTGGTGGAACCCACTAACTTTCGGGTCCATTATTGTTAGTAGACATGAAACAAATTTTCTTAACTATTGTAAATTTAGGTAACCATACCAATCTTTCATTTGATTTTAACAAGTCCCATTCCTAGAAGAACAATTTCTGATGTGATGGCCTTATGACTATAGTAGAAATAAGTAATACTAGTAGGGCTCCATTTCTTAAATTTTTTATAATTTTGCTATCTAAATCCTAGACCAGCTCTACTATAAGAAAACTTCTAATTCTACAGCATATCTTCTAATTTTTTTGTTGCTGTTAGACAAACTTTGTAGTTTCTTTGTTAAACTCTCAATCTCAAATTTATACAAACTGAATTATTTTCATTCTTTTTTAGCTAAGTAGTTAATTCAGCATTTTCCATTTCTAAAAATTTAAACTTTTCAATCAAAATTTTTTGCTCACTTTTAGAAGTAAATAATTCCTTTTTAGTTTTTACTAAGGAGTCACACAATTTGACAAATAGATCATCTAAATTTTCATCATCACTATCTTCATTCAAATCCTTTTTAGACTCATCATTATTAGAAATAGTAAAGAAAGGATTTTTGCTCAATACCCTAAAATTGTCATTGTATCTAGCCATAAGACATAGTAAGGTATCATCCTCCGATTCTTCTTTATCAGCAATATTAGCCCCTTCATCATCCCAAATAGTAAAATTCAATTTCTTGTAGGATGATCTCTTCTTCTTTCTCCTATTCTCCAATTGCTTTTTTAAGTAAACTGGCAACCTGGCTTGATATGGCCAGGTTTCTTACACTCAAAACAAGTAAGAACTGTGCTGATTGAATTTCTTTGCGCAGACTTGGTATTCTTCCTTCTTTGAGATGCTATTTTTCTTTTTTCTTTATTCTTCTTGTCTCTTAAGATTCTCTGCAATTTTTTACTCAATAGTACCACATCTTCTTTGTTAATTACATCTACATCAATTTTAGATTCTCCTTTATTTGATTTTGCAACTTTAAGTGCTAGAGTCTTTTTCTTTTTGTCATCCCCATTTTTTTTGTATCTTCTCAACTCTAGTTCATGCTCTTCAAGATTGCCAAACAGCTCTTGAATAGTAGGGATACCCATCTTTAATGACTCTTTGATTGTGGAAACCTCGGGCTACCATTCTTCAGTCAAGGACCTTAGAATTTTATGAGCAAGGTCTACATTTTAAAACTTTCTACCAAGCAAAGTTAAATGGTTAGTAATTACAGTGAATCTTTAAATTAAATCCTTAATAGACTTACCCTCCTCCATTTTAAACATTTCATATTGTAACACAAGAATATGCACCTTTGAAGCTAATGTACCTACATGTGCAATCTCAAGTTTGTCCCAAATTTGCTTAGCAGTAGAACAATTTGAGATCCTTTCATACTCATTAGGTGATAAAGAGTTTGAAATTATCCATTTTACTTTAGTAGCAAGCAAGTGTTTCTTTCTTTCATTTTCTGTCCAAAGTGACTTAAGTTTAAGTTCTACTTCACCATTGATTATTGTCCTAGGAGGTTCATAGCCTTCCTCTACCAATTCCCATATATCCATATTTGTAGCCTCTATAAAATCCTTCATCTTCTTCTTCTAATAAGTATAGTGTTCCTTATTGAAAATAGAAGGATTGTGCATTGGTGGACATTCATGCAAGAAAAAGTAATTAGAATCCATAGTTTCTCAAGAAAACACAGGAGTATTAGAAGCCAAAGCTCTAATGCTAACTAAGGTCCTAGTAAAAGATATACAAACACAAATCTTTCCCTTATTCCTTTAGGGGAATGTACATTTACCTGTATCTAAGATGAATCCTTCTTTTCTATTTAACAATTTAGTGATTTATTGCCTTATATTGATAGGTGCAACAGACAATTAATCAGTTAATGTGCAAATAACTAAAATAATGATTGTGTAGCAAGATTTTAGGTGTAGGAGCAGAAAAAGAGATTAAAGACACAGATTTTTAAAGTGGTTCAACTTGAATTAAAACCTCAATTCAAGTATACTCTACTAGATCTTTCCTCAATTGAAAGACCACTTTGTTAAGAAATAATCAGGATTGAAAAAAAAAAGGGCTTCTGAAAGGCCAATTAAAAAAACACAGAAAATTACACAAGCTTCTTACTAACCTAAGAATAAAGACAAGACTTAGAACAGGCTCTTGCTAACCTAGACAAAATTTCTAAATCCCTAGAAATCTCAAATAGAGAAATAAAGATGAGAAAGATTAAAAAATACAATACCATAGGTTTGAGATGAAATCTCAAACAACTAGGATGAATTCAATAGAGCTTTGATTCAAAATCTCTTGTTTAGATCTTAAAAACCCTGTGACATAGAGAGAAATCTTCTTTAACACTTTGTTCAAAGATTTTTGCACTTGAAGGATGAAGAAAACCATGAAAACTGTTAGAAAACTAAAGGCAGTTAGGCTTTGATAACTATTGTAATTGACTATAATAGAATAATTAACTTTTAGTTGGTGAATTGATTCAAAGTGGTTACAACTAACAAATCAATTTGACAATCAAATCTCTATCTACTATGATCGGATTTTGAATTGATTACTAAATTGATTCAAGCAAAATTCCCAACCTTTGATAAAAAGAATTTTTCAAAACCTTACTTCACAAATCAATTGATGAATCAATTCTAATATAATTTTCACAAGTTCTTCTAGGAATCAATTCACAAGGTGAAAATAGTTTCATAAAATCTATACTTGTCAAAGATCATTTAAAAACTTTGTTTCCTTCAAGTGGTTTGAATCTACCTCATTATTTAATTAAAAAAATTGAATCAAATCTCATTTGAATTCATTTATAAAAGATTCTATTAAAATAAAATAATTCCTAAAACTATTCTCAGATGTCTTACATGACTTCCTTTGAATCTGCAAAACAAATCAAAATACTAAAATATATTGTTAGATAAAATTATTTTTCAACATTAGAACCAAGGAAAATATATAGCTAGAATAACCTAGGCTAACAATGCTTTCCATTAGGCATAAATAATTATTTTAATTAACAATGCTTGAAAAAAAAATAAAAGCTAATAACGCAACACAATGCAAATTGACAAATAATCAAACAATTTAGAGATCTAGGGTTAGATTGATAAAACTAGGGAGAGTTGGGTATCTGCCACAATGTCAATGGCACTATATCTTTTATTCTGTCATTAGCTTCTTACCCCTATGTGTTGGCTGCCAAAACAAAATTCAACAAATCAAATAAAATAAGAAAATGATAAAAGGGCTTTTAAGCTTTATTGCCTCAAATATAGTTTAGTATACAAATAAATTATACTTACAACTTATCAAGATGATTTGCTACTTCAATTTGTGTCCTTGAGTGAGTGAAATTTTAATTTTGATGTGATGAGATTGAAAGTTTCAGATAAAGTTAACAGAGAAAGTTGGTTGAGAGAAAGAGAGGGATTTTAGTGTTTGTAATTATAAAGGAGTGTAAATGAGAGAGAATCGTAGACTTCTTAAGAGAAAACTAAGAGCCAAAAATAAAAATTGAGTATTGATTGGTTATCATAAATCATAATTAGCATTGTAGTTGAGTTTGCATTTATTGGTATACAGTTATATCCACATATATATATATTTATATTATTACCTTGAAATTTCTATATTTGCTATAGTCCTCACAAGATACATCTCTCTCTCCATTTATATATATATATATATATATATTGGGGCCTTTAATTTTTTAGGGCCTTAGACAAAGGCCTAACTTGCCTTGTAACCTATCCAACCTTGGTTTATCAAAAATTTTGTTTTTTTTTTAATGGAACTTGGACAAAAAAGGCTAAATGCAACCTTGAAAAAAAAATGGAGGCTTACATTGTTTAAATTAAAAATAGAGAGCAAAATTGTAACTTTTAGCAAAATCGAGAGACTAAAAAGTATATTTAAACATGTTATTTATCATTTTTTTAGCTTTAATTCCTATTGGGCCAAAACAAAACAATATTTTTCCTCTTCATATTAATGGGTTTATTTATTTTTTAAGTCCATGTATTTTTCCATGTCATCAATATTGTCAATATGACAATTCTTTTTGAACATGTTGGCCTTCTCATTATATTATTAATTTGATAAATTGACTAACATTGTAATCTAATTGCCTCAAATATTAAAATTGAGAAAATTTATTTTTGAAAGATGAAATTAAAAAAGCCAATATCTTTCAGGAATGAACTCTAAATTTGTAACTCTAAATGCATCCACTGTTAGCAATACTTAAGTACTAATGATCATAAACACAAACTGTAATGGAAGTGGGACAGAATGAATTACCTCTGGCAATTAACATTCGGAATCAAAAACTAAAACTACTCTGTACACCACATCTATAGTTGTTTGAGAGTTTCCGATGCCTTGTTCTCTCTCTTAGAATGATGGAAATTTTTTTTGTATGGGTTAAAAAATGGCATTAGGTACCCAAACCCTATAATATCAAGACTTTTAGCCCACCATTGAGATACCTAAAACCATTTTTGGTAATTAATGGATATTATATTAGCCATATTCAGTCCAAGTAATGGTCAACTAATTATGGCTAATTACGGAGATATTTCTTACATTCTCCCACTTGGCCAATATATATATATATATATACTATAATTTGCCAAAGTAAGAAATAAATATACGAATCATAGCAATAGCTCCTCTCATAATAAGCATTATCTTCCATGTATCACATTGCATTTGTATCTTAACATTAGTCCAAAATACTGAATGAATAAACCCTATGTTTATTCTAAGTCTAAACTTTATTGATATTTCTCTAACAAAATAAAAATATGCATACAAAACAAAAAGAGAAATATCACAACTAAAATAGAGTTTCATTAAAATGACATCATCTCATACAATGAAATCAAACTAAAAGACCATGGCCTATATATTCTACAAAATCCTTGAACCTAAATGCTGGCATGCCTTTTGTCAAAGGATCTGCTATCATCAATTGAATATTAATATTGTTATAAGTATTTTTGGAACTATGCAAATAGGTTGGCAAAAGCCCAACAAATGAGTCGAATTGGAAAAAGCCCCAACTCATGCAAAGACTGAGGTCGTTGAATAAAGACATTAGATCGCCAGCTGCAAGCTCAGAACATAAGACAAGGCTAAAGTAGTAACTCTAACTCGCTGGTTGAAACATGCCACCTTATCTACCTCCCAAAAACTTACCTTGGTTAAATCTGAAAATAGGACCAACTTACATGGCCAACTTGTAGATAACAACTTGTGGGAACTACTTGCAATTAATTTATTATTATTCTTTCCTTTTCTAGATTACAACTATAACACCCCAGCAACTATAAATAGGGGTTAAGATCATTATACAAGAGAGAGCCAATTTAAGGGAGCTAACGTTAGACTCAGAGGGTGATTCTCAGACCAAAAGGGTCCTTGTAGAAACACAAATATTTTGTAAAGATATTTTACCCAAACTGAGAAATAATACTATCATGGATGTAGGGCTTGATAACCAACTTTAGCTAAACCACATTAAAAGCTCTCAGTGTCCCCTTGCCCTTATTGTTCTTCCTCTATCCTTCTCTCCTTTTCCTTACAATTGGTTTGTAGTTTGAGGTTTCAAGAACACTCCAATTGGCTACTGAATTTTAAGGTTAACCAAATTCACACATCAACATTTTGGTGCTAGAGGAAGGGCCTCATCTATATTTTGGTTGATTTTCGATTCAACTATAATGGCTAGAGGAAGAACCACTAGAAGTTCAAATGCTCCAGTTTACTGGCTAGAAAGACAAGCAGAATAGTAGAAGGAACCGGTTCTTTCTACAATAAGCAAATCTGTCGAACATACAATAGGTATCGCCACCGACTTGCCCCCCCATGACTCTCCATTAGCCTACTATTATTGTTCTAGAGATGGATGAAGTGCAAATGTGGAACCAATGTCAGCAAGTCATACTAATAGTGAATCTGATGATCAAACAGATGTTAAAACAAATGATAAGGTTGATGATGTAAATGATGATGATTCTAATGACTTGTATGAAGAGATTTATGAAGCTTTGATTAAAGCCAACAAGGAGATAAAGAAACTAAAAACTTAACATGAGAATTTGCTTAAAAAGATTAAGCGAATTCAAGAGGAAAATACTGATTGGAATACTTTAGTTGAGAAATGATTAAGTGAAACTAAAGCATATGAACATTGTGAGTCTTGCAAATTAGAAATAGAGAAGTTGAATAAGGCTTTGCAAGGATTTGTTGAAAGCAATGTGAAACTTAATGACATGCTAGAAAATCAAAAAACCTTTCAGAATAAAGTTGGCTTAGGATATAGATAGCACATTATAAGAAATCTAAGAGATAAAACCCTACTTATATCACCTATTACTACTACAATCATAAAAGACACCATATTAGAGATTGTCTATTTAGAAATGGAACATATTTGCTAAAACTAAGTGATAATCTTGTGTGGTTACCTAAATCATCTACTAGTAAGAAATTTTTTGTTGTGTATGCTAACAAATTTGGACCTTATTAGGTACCAGCCAAGCAAGTCTAATTTTAGTTTTACGAGTCTATGTAGGATTAAAAAAAGCAACTCATGATGTAGAGTAGAAGTTGCACTCACCACAAGACAAAGATTGTTAATCCCCCAAAATTTTACTAAATTGTCATATTTTTCATTTTCATATTTGATTTGTATATTGCAATTACTAACTTAAGCATTAGAGATGTTGCTAAGTTTGTTTTGCTTGTACATTAAGAGAATTTGAGCTTTTAAGTGATTCTGAGATCCTAATTGGCTATTTGAATGATTAAGAAATCACTTAGAAAAACAAAAATTTAGAAAATTTGAACTCAAGATTTCCTAAATTGATTCAATAATCAATTCGCATTTACCCATATTTTCCTTAAGTTTTTTATATGATTCACTTCTAAAAAAAAATTGAGAATCAATTCTTCAATCAATTCATTGGATTTTCCAAACTTTCAAAAAGACTCAAAAATTCTAAAATTTTTCTAAAACATCTGGATGAATTGATACCCTAATTGATTCATTGGAATTCTATCATATATGAATTGATTTAGTAATCAATTCACCTGTGAATCTTAATGAGTAAATTTAAGCTCGAATCAATTCTAACTTAAATTTTTGCTTTCTAAATTGATTCACAAATCTATTCAAGGTGTAATTCTATATATACTCAAATCAATGCCAAACTCATTTCACAGTTCTTCTTCAGCCCTTACCCAAAACTCTCTTTACTTTTCTCATCAAAAATTCTCAAATCTCATTCACCAACACACTTTTTCACAATTTTCTTATATAGAAACATTAGAAACACTACTTTTAACATTTTTGACTAATTAATTTCATCAAAATTTCCTAAAATCAAAAATTTCCAAATCAACCCCTAAAAACCCTAGCTTCAAATACTTCAAAATGTTTAGAGACTTTAATATAATGGTAAATCTTCAAATGAGTATGCAATTTATCTTTCACTTGAGAATAGGAAAGTTGAACTTTTAAAATGTTTTAGTGATCAGCTACTTAGAACTACACATTTGTTTGAATTGTTAGCCAAATATAGGTTAGAGAAATTTTTAACCTTCAAGGGAAATGCATACCCTAGGTTAGCAAAAATGTTTTATTCAAACCTTATTGATGCTGATGGAAAACTCTCATGCTATGTGATGCATAAACATGTGGTTATTGATTATGAATTATTTGCAAATGAATTTGGCATGGATAACACACATCCAAAGCTTACTGCAGGATCTTTTCTAGAATATAATAAGGAATTAGCCATTACAATGCTATTTCCCTATTCCACCCCAAAAGAAGGAAGTGGGAAATTACTTATAACTAGCCTATCTCTTGAAAACAAGGCCCTACAATATGCTTTGTGTGAAGTAATTTTTCCAAGGATCACAAACTTTATACAAATAGTGGAAGATGAACTATTTTTAATGTGAATTATCAAAAATCAATCAGATTTCAATTTTCTCTACTACATTTTGAAATATATGGCTGACTATTCTAAAAGAACAAACATTGGATTTCTTCCCTATGGCATGATCCTTAGCCCTATCTTTACCAAATTCAAAATAATGTTTTCTGATGAAATTCTTATTACACCACCAACTACAACCACCATGATTACTACATCACATTTATATAAAATGGGATTAGCAGAAAATGAGCAAGGAGAATGGACTAAAAAGGGATCAAAAATTACTCAACCATCTGGAGAAGTTTCAACCTCAGCTGGGATATCTACTAAAGCTAAAGCAAGAATAATTGAGATGATTGAAAGATTACACAAGCACATGATAAAACAAAGAAATGAAATAGGAGACAACCAAGAAATTTGGTTTGGCCTAATGGAAGAACAGATGTCTCATATGGAAGAAGAAATCAATCAAAGGCTCAAATCACTTGAAACTCAACTACAGAAGATCAAATAGTGACTACAGCAACAGGATAAAGAAACAGAACTTTAAAGAATTGATTCGCCTCCTGTTGAGCAGTTGTCTTTATGCTATTTGGTTATGTTACTATTTTTATTTGTTCCCATTAGTCCCATTCCCCTATTTTTGTTATTGATGTTTTTAGACTATATTCTGATGTAATTTGAATCTGACTAATATTATATTTTAATACTCTATTTAGGATAATATATATTTTGGATATTTTCGATATTTGTTGTGACTGCTAAAATTTATACTAGTTTTGATTATATTTTCACTATGGATATTTCAATTTTAATTCAGATATTATTTTTGTCTAATGCTTGAATACTAGATGTTGATATATATAATCTGACTATTTTTTAGCTATGAAAATTGACATATGAATTTTAAATTTTGCTGATATATGAGTTTTGTCTAAATTCTGATATTGTATTTTGACTGAATTGATATTGTATTTTAATCTAAATTCTTTCAATTCTAATATTTTTTATACATATTTTTTATTCATTATTACTTTTTAATGTGCCAAAAGGGAGAAAAATATGAAATTTTTAAGTAAAATCCCACAGATTTTAAATATCTCAAAGTAAAAATGAAACATTTCAAATGAGATATTATTTTCAATTCAAAAGGGGGAGACATAAATTTTTTCTTTGAATCTGATCTAAAATCGTTTGTCACCATAAAAAAGGAGAAGATTTTTGGCCTAGGTTACCCTAATTACATATTTTTCTTGATTTTGATGTTAAAAAATAATTTTAGTTTAAATCATTATCAAACAATATATATTACAGTTTATTTTTATTTATTTTATAGGTTCAAAGTTTATGATTCAAGAGATCAAAATTAGAGTTAGAAATTATTTTATTTCTATAAGATCTTTAGTAAGTGAATTCAAATTAGATTTGATTCTAGAAAATATTTTTTATTTAATATAATGAGGTAAAAATAAATCACTTGAAGAAAGCTAAGATCAAATACTTTTTAAACAAAGATTTTTCCACAAGTACAGATTTTATAAACCTATTTTACATAGAATTGATTCATGTTGAAAAATCTATTTGAATCAATTCGCTAATCAATTTATGAAGAAAACATTTTGAAAAAAAATTTAAATCAAAGGTTAGGATTTTGTTCTAAAATGATTCACAAACTAAAAGTTAGTTATTCTGTTATAAACAGTTACAACAGTTATAAAAACCCCTAACCACTTTTCAATTACATAAGATTTCATATCTTTCTCTCTTCTTCAAGTGCAAAAATCGCAGAGCAATCAGAGTTAATCAGATCTTACTTCTACCTTATTACATCTCTCAAATCAAAAGTTTTTTGAATCAAATCTCTGTAGAATTCACGTTAGATGTTTAAGATTTTCATCTCAAACTTGGGCATTGTATTTCTTACCTTATCTTGATTTTTGTTTTAAGATTTCTAGGTTGATAGATATCTTGTATAGGTTGGCAAGAGCCTAGAGTAAATCTTGTGGTTATTTTAGGTTTGGAAGAACTAGGTGAAAATCTTCTTGGTTAGCAAGATCCCTATTATAATTCTTGTATTTAAACTAATAGTTTAGGGGCTTGTTTTTAATCCTGATGTCTTGATAATAAAAGTGGTAATCTGGTTGTAGATTATCCAGTAGAGTAAACTTGAACTGCAGTTTCAATTAAAGTTAAACCACTTTAAAAATTTGGCATCTTGAATTTTTATTTCTCTACTCTAGCATTTCTAAATTCTACACGATTAACATTTTGCACATTTACTGCATAATTTTTTGTTGTGCCTTTTGATACAAAACAATTTATTACATTCTTATTCAATTCAAAGAAAGTTCATATTAACCAAAGGAGTATATGAAATTCCCCTAAAGGAATAAGGGCAAGATCCATATAATACATCTTTATCAGGGACCCTCATGGACCATAAGTGTCCATGTTAGGACAACATATATCTAATGTATGATTTCTAAGATGCCAGTACTCCTCTTGGCACCTTTCTTGGATTTGTTAGTTTGCTTTCGCTTTATGCAGTCCACACAAGTTTCAAAATCAGTAAAATTCAAAGTATTTAATGCTCCTTCATTCACTAATCTCTTAATCCTAACAATGGAGATTTGCCTTAGTCTTCTATGCCACAAAACAGAGGAATCTTCATTCATAATACATCATTTATTACCAGTTTAAGTATGCAAAATAGTACTATGTTATAGATTAATGGAGAAAAGACTATCAGACAAAATACTATTTCCAATAAATTTAGATTTATAAAATAAACTAAAAGACGTATTTAAAAAATTAAAGGAATAACCCAACGGTACAAGTCTTGAAACTGAAATCAAGTTTCTAAAAAAAATTATAAAAAGTCTTCTCTAAAACTAAAATATAGCCACTATCAAGAACTCAACTACATGTTTTGATGGATTCCACATATAAGCTGATCTTGTTCCCTGATAAGATGTTGTGCTCACTTCCCACTCGCTTCCTTAGGCTTTGCATACACTGCAATGTATTCAAAATATGGATTCTAGATCCAACATCAATCAACCATATATTATGATTAACATCAACAATATTATATTCATAACAGACAAATGAGATTGGTTTACCTTTCTCTTCAAGCCATTTCTTAAACTTGGCCTAATTCTTCTTCATGTGCACTTTCTTTTTATAGGAAAAACACCTAGACTCCTTTTTGATGCCACCTTGGGGTGGTATTTTGCCTTTCCCTTTCTTATTGGCTTGATTCTTATTCTAATTTTGATTTTTTTCTTGGTTTAGGTTCTTATCCTGAGTAACAAGCAATGCACTCTCTTCCAGTTTCACAATCAACCTGTTCTCCTCTTGAACGTGCATGTTCATAAGTTCATTAATTCGATAGAACCACGAATACCAACAGAGATATTGGTCTTTATGAATATGACACTAAGGCGACTAAATCACTCCCACTATTCATAAAGAGGTCTACCAACTTAAGTGCTGATTACAATAATAATAAGTTCATCTTTCCTGATACCATAATCAAAATCCATCCATCTTAAATGAAGGAAAACTCATTCCTTGCAAACTTTATAGTTGTCACCCTTAAGTTCAAGAATATCACATTTCATATTAAGAAAATTCACAAGTTGCTTAGCTGCATAAAATAATATACATGCCTACAGACTAAATTTTGAGACTAAAGAAATAAATCATGTTTTAGCAATGTAAATCATGCACAAAAATAATAAATCTAGTGACATAAAACTTGCCTGTGGGCTAAAGTCCTAATTCAATTACATTTATTTAGCTATATGATAAAACTATCAAATTATATTCCTTTTCTTAATCCCTATAGGTAAATTAAGAAATATAATTCGATATTTTATCCTAATTAATTATATTAATATAATAAAAATTCTTGTTGGATAAAATTTATTATATTAAGCACAATTAATTACAGTAAATGTCCTTAAAATATATGTGATTCTAGACAAATCAATATATAATTTTTCATAATTAAAGATGCTATGGCTAAACTCTAACATAAATTGTTCATACATGAAATTGCAGAAATAAAGGCAATTTAACAAATATGAACAAAATTACAAATTATGTACTAAAATTAATTTTAACCAAATTATGTATAACATATCCAAAATTATACATACAAAATAAATTATTAAAGCACATAATTTTCATAAATTAATTTCCCTATGAAATTACAATATTCATAACAAAACAAAAATTTATGAATATTATAGCAAAAACCAAAATTTTAAAAAGCCTTACGTTTTTTTTTTCAAAAATAATGTTGGAAAGAAGGGAGTATTGTTGTTGGTGGAATATGTAACTAACAAATATTATATTCATTTAAAAAGTTTATTTGGATTCCATTCCTTCCTAATTCATCTACAATGCTCGAAAAATTTTATGATGAATAAATTTTATGATGAATACAGAAAAAGAAAATTTTCATTTATACATAGACACAAAGAAGCAAGTGTGTGTGCAAAGTAATTCGTACTTTCTTATACTTCATTACATGAAATTAAATCCTAAAGTTTTTTTTTATATGTAATTAGTTCTTTGTTATTATTAATTTAGAAATTTTCAACCATTATCATCTAAAATGACTAAAATTTGTAAAATTTTGAAATTATATCCGGATATAACAATGAAGAGGGATTTGTTAAGATAACAAATTGTTGTAATTTGAAGATAATTTTTAAATAAATACAAAGAATTCAAATCTACTAAAACTGTCAATATGTATGATTAAAATAATGTATCTTACTTGTCTTAGTAATTTCATAACTAGAGTTGTAATTTGGAATTTTTATGTCACGATTCAATTGCACAAAATGATAAATTTTGTCATATTAGATAATTTCAAATGGAAATATCCAAATTATAGGGGATTAATTACAAATAAAATCAAACTCTAGGACCTAATTGAAAAATAAAAGGTCTAAATACAAAATTACAAATTGAAACAAGTTATAAGGATGAAAAACTTAATGTAACCTCTACTATAAATTTTTTGATCTTTTATAAGACAATAAAATTATATGACGATACATGTATATATATTGCATGGATTATACGTATAACAAATATGCAAAATTCTGCAACTCTATTAACAAAAAATCAATACTAAAATTTCTAACTTTTATATCATCAGTATACGTGCGCTTAGAAATATATTTTTGAAATTAACTTTTATAATTTATTTAAATAAAGGAGAATGAGAAAAAAAAAAAGCAAGAGGATAGAGGACTATTCATTAAAAAAAATTATAAATACAAAGATCACTCTCCATTTTCTTTCTCCTCTCGTTTCCTCACAATTTAAATAAATCATTACTTTTGAATGAATTCTTCCATGCATTTTAAGTTGTTATATGTGAAAATTGATTCAGTCCAAAGGAGCTCGCGTGGGGCACGAGAACGACCAAGGACCAGCTTGAAGCATGCCCAGAATCACTTTGTTGCCATGCCACGTCATGAAGCGACCTCATCAGGCCGAACTTGTGAGCGAAAAAGCGAGCTTGGGCACTACATTCTGAAAAGGGAAGAAACGACCTGGTTGATAAAGCGTGATTGGCAACCTAAAACCTCACCAGACAGAGGACAAGATCCTATCCTGCCCCAACAGGCAAATGGGGTTCCGCCTGTAGAAGATGGCCTAGAATAGCCAAAAGAAGAGATTCAACTTGTATACATTGTCTTATACATTAAATACTGATGTAACTTGTTCACTGCATATGTAATTATCATTGTAACCTCCTCCCCTCCATAAATATAAGGAAGGAGCCCCTCTGCATGGAGAGAGGCTATGGTTCCGTGTTGAAGCTCTGCCAGAACTGAGATCAAACATTGTAACATTGTAGAAATAACACTACCATGGATGTAGGGCCCGATGATACCCGGATTTGGCCAAATCACGTTAAACCTTGTATTTCCTCCTCTACTCTTCCTTTCATCCTCGATTATTTTTCTCGTTCTACTATATTCGAACCAGTTAAAGGTTAGAGATCCCGAAGAATCCCCCTATTGGCCGAAGTTTGTACCATTATCAAAATCTGACATTAACATCAGTGAACTACCCAATGCGCTGTGCATCACATAGGAAAGATGTTTAGTATCAGTCATATTAAGTGATAAAAAAAGGGGTTTACTTAGTTTGAACCACAAATATAAATAGGCCACCTCAAAATGAAGGCGAGTGCATAATGTTGTTAAAAAGCAATGAAAACTCTTTATATATCTATTTAGAAATATCGAAGGAAATTAAATTCTCACCAAAGTTAAATTTATATATGAAAAATCAAAAGCAAAAGTACATGAGTCTGGAAGACATGAATTTTCATATTACATGAAAATTATGTGAATTATACTGAGAATTAAATTATTATGTTTTAGACAATCATGATATTTATCATAACAACAATGGTTGAAATGTGAGAGTTTGTATGATATTATTAATGATGTTATGTTACTCATAAAGTCAGCATGTTTAGAGAGTCATTAAAGTTTATCAAATCTCTCACTCATTGTTAGAAAAATAATATTTTAAAGGTTTAAAGGTACTAAATGTATTTTGAATCATATGTATATAATTTCATAACTTTTAAAAAGGTATATCTAATTTCTTTATACTTCAATTTATGTGTACTTTACATACATACATCTATTTTTCATCTATAAACCTAATAAAACACTAAGGTTCAAAAAATCAAACCTCAATTTTTTAGAAAGAGAAAATGAAAATCTGAAAAAGAAAATTTGTTAAAGGATATTTAAAATTATAAGCAAACCAACCCATCAAAACAACACATAACTGATATTTCATCTTCAACAAGGTATTGAATTTCAGAGATAAATGATATTCTTATTTGTTTTGGTTTATATGTGTTCTAGTGTTTTTAGATAAAATTTCATGATTGGATTGAAATTGGAAATGTAGAATTATCTTTTATCTTTCCAAAGAAAATAGAGGATTTTAAGGCTCATGTAATAGTCATATGAGTGTTTCGTTAAGTTTGAAAGAAGAAAATCAACAAATGTAGATAAAGTTTATGTGATCTAAAGTATAAGTGGATGAGACCCACCTTTTTAAACATTAGAAGATTACATGCATATAACCTAAAATATAAAAAACTTAATGCATTTCAACCAATCGTAAAAAGGAAGATTAAATCATTTAAAAGAACATTTTCGCACAAGAAAGTAGTAAAGGAACCCTTTCTTAATTCGACAGATGTGGATTCATAATTTCATATGAAAAAAAGATGGGAGGTTAGATCCAGCAGAGTTTCATTTGATACATGTTGCCAATTGTTATAGGCATTTTCTGGTACTATGTGAGATGGGCTAGCAAAAGCCCAAGTCCAACTGAAAAGGTCTAGATTACTTAGGTCATTAAAGACCTCAAATGAGAGCTCACAAGTTGCAGTCCTCTCCCAGCTCATAGATGATGGGCACAAACTTATTGTATGTTTTAAAATAACCGCAAGCGCACAGTGTAGGTGTAATAAAGAACCGGTGAATACGGGTCGATCTCACAGGGAAGTTTCGCTTCTTTTTAAATACTGAAACCTTTACAGTTTAACTATCCAGATAGATTAAAGAATAGAGGGAGTAGTAG
>JANHAO010010425.1:0-17666 GCA_026873985.1 Saraca asoca
GAAGATTATAGTAAAAGCCAAGTAGCCAACAACTAGTTCAAACAATAAAAACAAAAATTATAAGCAAATTCCTTGAAGCTAAAAGCACTCGAGAAGCTTGGTCATACCAGGAAGGAGATTATGGTTAAATCCATAAAGAATTGCAACAGGAGCAGCCACATAAACAGTGATGCAATGAAAAACTTCTCAATGACTCCTCCCATTATTGCACCCGCTCTATAATAGAAATGGAAATAGCTAGGACTGAACAATTAGTTCAGTAGACTGAAAGGGAGTCTGTAGTCCTTGTCAAGGAACCAAAAGTCTTCAGCCAATACGCACGAAACTTTTCTATTTCCTTGCCAATGGATTCGAAATAGCGAAGGAATAGAGACAATCTCTACTACACAGCAGAATATAGATAGATAAAATGTATGAAATTAGTTCCTTTCTTCAGATTTCACCTCAACTCAGAATATGAACCTACAGATCACAACTGCGACACGGCTCTCTGGTGGAGTCAATGCAGCAAAAGCAAAATAGGGTTCTCTCAGTTCCGGCTTGTGAATTTTGTGCAGATGACAAAGTAATCTCCAGACCCAAACTCTTCTCAAATGACGTCCTTCAACAATTCAGGTGTCTTTATAGCCAATTTCCAAGGGAGACAAAGGACACTCTACACAGGAAAACAGCAGAAATTGAAAAAGAGATGTAAATTTTGCATAATTTCACAAATTAGAACCAATACATAAAGAGAAAAAATTATGATAACCTGTTATACATAAACCAAAATTTAAAAAAAAATTAAAAACTCGGAAAGCATCTAAAATAATCATAAAGCAAAGAGAAGAATTGGGAATTTGAAAGCTATCCCAAGAAGCAGAGTAAAATATAGTAAATTGAAACACATAAAGTAGGATTTCATCACCAAGAGTAAAATTTCAATTTTCCCACAAAATCATGCTCATGTTGACTTACAAAATGCAGTCTTAATTTCAGAATAATCCAATGGTTGATGATAAGAAATTAAAATCATAAATTAAGGGATGTAATTTTCAAATAACAAAAAGTATTATATCACCACCCCATCAGGTGAGATGATGCCATTGTGTCAAAAAGTGTCAGTTCGGCGTGCATTACTCAGCAACGTGGGTGAGTGAATGAGTGTCTGTGTCTTGATGCCCAAAAATTGAATGACAGGTAAATGAGCTTCCTTTCAGTAACCACAACGCTGTTTGAAAACAAAGCAAAACACCTTCTTTTTTTTTTTTTTTTTGGCAGCAATAAACACTCAAACAACGAAAATCAAGCTCAACCAGGTGCAAAACGCAAAACAAACACCAAGCCACGGAGTCATAAAATTCCTCATACATGCAAAACCATGGCCATAAGTTCAAATTCCTCATACATGCAAAACCATGGCCATAAAACAAAAATTCATGCAAAATTAAAGTAAACCAGTTTATAAAAAAGGACCATTTTGAGTAAAAATCAAAACTTTACTACAGGCTCAGAGAACATTGCAGTGATCCATACCTAGAAGACCAAATTAGCAAATCAGAGACAAAGATTTCAAAACCCAATTTTCAGATACCCATTTCGAGGAATATAAACAAAAATAGAGTTTGGAAAGCAAACACGATTTTTCTTACCAGAAACCAGTTTGGAAAGCAGCACTCCGGAGAAGACTGTGCCGAACAGCAATCGATCGTTGAGCTAGGACAGCAACTCAATCCACCCATTTTTGGCTCAGTGTTGGGGAGAAAATTTTTTACTGGGACCCACATTCAATTTTTCACGGAATTTCTTTCCTCTCCTATTTTCTTTGCACATCCAAACAGGTTTATACAGTATTTTCCTGCCAGTTTTTCTGTCTTCTTTTTCTTTTCGCTTAAACTCTACCCAAACAAGCAGACAGCACACGAACCTCGGATTTTGTCCAAGTCAATTTAAAATTAAAAATTAAATAATAAAATACAAAATATGTACTTTATATTATTTTTAATTTTCATAATTTTTTTAAAAAATTATTTAAATTGATTATAATCTTATTTTTGTTTACTTAGCAGATATTCGTTTTTATTTTATATATAAAAAATATTAAAAAATTATTTCATTTTATATTTATCATTAAATATTTTTCAAATAAGATTATGTCAAGAGAAACTTGCTGTAGCCTTGTTCGATTTATAAGATACGAGCTCACGCCATGCGACCTGTTATCTGGCATCTGGCTTCGACGACCTTGCTTTAAGTTAGACTATGCCTTCTCGCCTCCTAACCTAACTCCTTGAGCCTATGTCAATCCATTCTACCTAATCCGAAAATGCCCATGACAACATCTAAAAAAAGTAAATTTTTTTAAAAAAATAAGGAATCAGATTACAAACTGTTTTATTTCTTTCTTTTATCTTTTAGTTATTTAAAAAAAAAAGGATACAAAAGTAGAAGGTTTATCATTTCCCAATTAGTTATCTTTTAATTTTTGTTTAGAAAGAATACAAATATTAAAGATGATTATTATCAAAAAGATGGTTCATCTTTCTCAAAGTATAAATAGAGAGAAGATCTAAATTAAAAGACACTCCAAAAAATCATAAAAAGGGGATAAAAAAAAACAGAGATACCGAAAAATAATAAAAAGTAAGGAGGGAAAAATTATAAAAAGCAGATAAAAAACAAAAATAAGAGAATAGAAATCATATGGAAGGAGTTTGTAAAATATCTAAGAGATAAAAAATAAAATGATTAATAGAAGTTTTATTCTTTATAATTTTATTGCATTTGTAACTTAATCCTTATGAAATATCAAAAAAAAATATCAAGAGAATAGAAATCATATGAAAGAAGTTTGTAAAATATCTAAGAGATAAAAAAATAAAAGGGTTAACAGAAGTTCTAATCCTTTTAATTTTACTAAATTTATAACTTAATACTTATAGTTTTATTTTGTATAATTTCATCCTAAGGTTTAAAATAATTTAAAATTAAGTTCTCACTATCAACTCATATTAAATCAAAATAATAGGATAACATAGAACTTAATTGTGATTCATTTTTTTCAATTTCTTTATCATTTTCATAAATGATTTAAAAAAATTTAATATTTTTAATCCTTATTAATATGAAAATTCTTTTTTTTCTTCTAAAAAAATAATGAAGATAATTTTATTATATGATAACTGAAAATTAATAAATAAATTTTGGTAAAATAAATAAAATGAATCAATAAAAATAAAATGTTAATATGTAATTTAATGATAACATAAAATTCTACTAATTAAGTTTGATATTAATTGATAATAAAAATTCAATTATAAATAATTTAAATTTTATAATAAAATTAAATTATAAAAACTAAATTATACAACTTCTAAAACAATAAAACAAGAGACAACTTTTATGGTAGAGTCATGCACATTACTGTGGTGTTAGCTGGGATGCTGTGATTACCGTTGGAACAAAAAGCATATGCCTCATTTGTATTGAATTTGATTTCATCCATGGACGTGGTGAGCTGTTTGTCTTCTTCTTTTCATGGCTCTTCAATTTAGTTATTGGGATGAGCTTTAGATATTTTATTTCTAACGTATTGCTTCACTACTAACCAAATTCCTGACATATGAATTAATTAAGCTTTATTGACTTGGCAAGACATTTTCACTGGAGTGGAAACAATTATTATTATTATCATCATCTTAGGTGAATGGTTGATTAAGCTGTCTAATTGGATGCATAATCTTAATATTCTAATTAAATTTCTCTAATATGTTTCGTCATAAATTCAACTTCACGCATGAGTGCAATCTAGTGGAAATTGGTGCTCTTATCCCGTTTGATTGCAGAGGAATTGGACTTGAAAATATTATTACCCTAATTTCAGTTTTTTACCTATTTGCTTTTTCGTTTGTCTACGGTCTTCTTTTTTGGTTTTGACGCGACAGTGTGAATATAAATATCATAGTTTGTATGTGAATTTATATTATAAATTATAATATATTTAAATATAAATAAATTATCATTATATTTTTATGTACTCAGAAATATTTTTTTTTATAAAATTTTAGACATATTTTAAATAGAAATTGTGATAAATATTTAAAAATGATAAAAATTTTAAAAAATTATAAAATATCAAAGTTAGTACTTGATATTTAAAAATAATATAAAAATTTAAAAAGTGAAAATTTTTAGATAGACATTATTTATCAAATCATAATGAAATATTATTAATCATGTGTTAATAAGTATTTCAGTTATATATAAATATAATTGTTTACTTATATATAAATTATTAATACGTATAAAAATAATTCAAATTAAAATTAAATTTATATTGAAAATTATGTAAGATAATTTCAATAATGTTATATGCTGAAAATGCGACTCCGCGGGAATGAGTTTGCGGAGACAACAAGTGAAACCCTCGGGAGGGAGTCTCATGATACCGCATCGTATGCGACGACAGGAGTCACGAGCGCTCATTCTTCGACGACTCGGCGGGTGATCAACCCCGCGACCGCTGAACTCGTACCTGTCTCTAAGCGACGTTCGCAACTACTTCAAACTTATGAAGCCCTCATTTGGGACAACATGACGTCTTGCCTAAAGACCTATATGTTGGCCTAGGCCTGTCCCCGCAAGCCTACCGGCTGAAAGGAGTCTTTTCACCATATGTTGATATGACACAACTGTAGCTTGTAATAAATTATCAGAACATGTCCACCCTCTATAAATAGGATGACATTGTTAGAGAAAGGGGGAGATTCGAACAATCATAATAAAAATACCCTCAATCGTGGATGCAGGGTCCAGTAATCCTGGATTTGGCCGAACTATATAAAATCCTGTGTTCTTTCTATTATTCTCCTCTTCTCCTGCTATCTCAGTAAATCATCCTCCTCACGCGAATCAACTCAGAACAAGTCAGAGATTCCAAAGAATCTCCTGTTAGCTGAAGTATTGGTTCTCCCCGCACAGACTATATTTTACCGTTAACAAATAATAATAAGAAGATAATTTTCATAAAGAATGAGGATATATAGTATTTATCAAACTGGACTATAATTTAAAAATTAGATGTTATATTATTAAAATTATTTAAATTTTAAATTATACAATTCACTTAAATATTAAAATATTTTTTAACTTTACCTTTAATATTAAATATTTATACTACCAAATTCTAAGTTGAAGATCATTTCAATAATATTAAAATAGATATCAAAATTATATTATTCAAATAAATAAATAATTCAAATATTAAAAGTTAGAAATCAAAATATTATTTGATAATTAAGAAAATTAAAAAAATTAAATTAATAATTTAATAGCAGCAAACTTAATAAAAATTAAATTATAAATCAGTTATAAATAATTTATTTTTAAAATAGATAAATTCGATTAAAAATTCCTTTTACTTGTCATAGTACATTTAACTAAAATGAGTATTATTTTTATAATAATAAGAAGATTATTGCAGGTTAGTTGGTTCACAGGCACATAAAAGATTCTAATTTTGTGGAATATTACTTCGTTTAAAATTATTTTTTTCATTGTGAAATTTTCACTGTTCAAATCATTTTCTAGAAATAAATTATAATGTTAGTAAGATTTAGATTATTTGATCGATGATGAGGCAGTATATTGTTTAGTTACCATTTGTGATGATCATCTCTATCCTCTATAAGCTCAAGAATAGCTATTTTAAGAGATTAGGGTCCTATATCTTTTGTGAAAGAACCATGGGGTAGGATTGTATTCATATTTATTTAAGATTTTTATTAGAATTTTGAGAAATTTTGGTTAATTTGTTATTTATTTTAAATTTTATTGTTTTTATCTTATATACAATAATAAAACTGAAAAAATAAAATATATATGTAATTTTATTATTTTTTTATTTGTTTCAATTTCTAAGTGTTGTTTTACATATAATAAAAAATAAAAATAAAAATATTTGATTTTTGTATCCTTTTATTTTTTCAAAATTATTCATTCCACTTTGTTTAAAATTATTGTTATTTTGTTTACTCTGTTTTTAATTTAGACTTTATATTAAATCACTTTTTAAATATATATAAATAATTTCATAAACTACAAAAATTTTAATCTTTCATCTAAAAGTACGTAGATCCTATTTTTGTATGTTAATACTGTGTTTGTAAATATTTATTTCTTTGATAAATATATTTAAAAAAAAGGATTTATTCCCTTAAATCCTACAATAATAATTTTGATTCTTAAGTACGTAGACCCTATAGAAAATTAATGAGGAATCAGTATTATGTATATTATATATTCTATATATTTTGTATATTCTAGAATAGTTATTGTTTACGTTGTGGCATATAGGCGTACGAAGCGCAAAAGAATGACCATGCAACCACTGCTTCAGGGACTCATCTCCTTGAAAGGAAGCCCGAATAATGCAGAAATGTTGGGCTATTTGGTAACTGTCTTTAAAAACAGTTTTCTGTTTTTAAAAATAGTTTACTGTATTGGGACTGTACTGTTTTTAAAACAAAAAAATCTGTTTGATAAAATTATTTTTAAAAATAGTTTTAAAAATTTTGTTCTGAAATCCTGTTTTAAAAATTATTTTTGAAAACAACTCTGAACTATTTTTAAAAATAAATTTTAAAAACAAAACAAATTTCTAAACAGCCGTTGTATCTTCCCTTCCCTATGGCTATATTATTGTCAGATAGCTGCCAAATGGCTTCGTGCTAACAAAGTAGCTCACAGGATAATCAAAATTCTGCTTGTAAGAGTAACATCTTTTGGGAAAAAAAAAATACACCAATAAAATGCCAAATTAAGATGACATGTCATTAATTTTTTCATGGAGACGTATGCATAATTTACAGAGAAATCCCCAACCACAGGTCATACATGCTAAATACCTTTTAATCACACACATCAATATATTTTTCTGATATACGGAGGCATACAAATAAAACCAGGAACTCAAACGACTTGAGACACTATCTAATTCCAAATTCACAATCTCATTGGCTGGTTACAGAGGCACTATCTTCAGTAGCCATTGACTCCACCGGAGGGGTCTTCTTTGTTAGAGACTTGGGTATATCCAGATAATCCTGCACACAACGTTGCTGAGGATGGGACAACAACATGCACATTTGACGGAATAGAACACGTGGCAACACTTGTCCACTCTCCAAAATATAACCCTCATATTCACTAACATGTTCAAGCGCTTCCACAAGGGTATCGTATACCTGCTGGGGGCAGTTGTCAGGGCTAGGTTTGTCATGGAGGTACATCACATCCAAAGTGAAGAGCTTTTGATTCACAGGCCACTGATGCTGTGGCCGCACAGATGATCTGCAGTAGATAAGAATCTGGAAAGGACAAAGCTTGGGACGTTAGGATTCATAGCAAAAGAAGTACCCTAAATGTCATGTTCATGAAGCAACATATCTTAAGGCCTTCAGACCAAGAGCACATGATAATAGACATAAAGGTATTTATATCAGAACAAAGAACTGTATGATCACAGAAATACAGCATCGATGTCAGCTACTTACAACTCTGAGGATGCGATTCAGAATATGGGATTTCCTAGCTTCATGAGCAGCAACTCTGAATAAACTGGTAAGATCTGGCTGACCACTGGATGAAGTAGCTGAAAGTCCTCGTAGTGCGGCAAATGCCAACTCAACATCATTGCCAAACTCTTTCCTCAGCTGTAGTTATTTAAAATATTTGGACATATTGTAAATTTAAACAGGATTCAACAACAAGAAAGAGGTATTTGTGGTTAGAGTATCTATTTGTGCAGATAGCATGTCAGCTAAAATATAATATTGCAGTCATCAGATCAATTATTGCTGTTATAAAACCAAAAATATTGTAGAATCTCCTGGCCAGTCGGCAGAATCAACAATCTGATTCTCATTAGATGACAAGGTCATATTGGGTTACAGGCTCACAGCCAATAGTTATGTGTATATCATGTGCCACATGGTTTTCAAGGATATAGAGGCCAATCTAGACTACAAAAGCACCAATGATAATATGTATTAATGTCTCCAAAGATATAAAATCACTACAAGGAGCAGTAAGAGGAATGGCAGTTTGTTTAAATCCTACCTGAAGGATTCAATTTTAATGGGATACAAACAACATAAGGAGCATTATCAGTAAATAAACTTGTAAAGCATCATTCTATTTCTATAGCTTCCTTCACACTGTTCCACAACTGATTAGTTTTCCTCTAGTTAGATTATATCCTTTTCCGTCCATTATTTATCTTTTCATTAAATTTCTAGCTTTTAAACATTGGGTGTGCATTTAGACTCCAACCAGCAGGTGAGAAATCCTGTGTCTATCAGGGGACGCCTCACAAAAGTAACATTTAGAGCAAGAGAAGAAAAGGGAATTCTAAATTAGCATAACAAGTTGTTCACAAATTCATGGATAAATTCCTCCACGAAGGGCTCAAGGCCCATGAAACACCTTTTGAGCATGTAGCTTCTTCATTAGCAGGTTGACCACTAACAACCAGAATAACACCATGAAATACTGGGCTGAATAAGCACGTAGTCAATTATAACAGTCAGGATAATTTTTCATCCCATAAAAAAATTGCTGTAAGTGCATAACACATGGACTTCTCTACAATGCACTTATCTGCCAGGCAAACATAGGGCAAGTGCCTATCAATCCTTCAATTAAGCATACGATCACGATACAGAGATGGAATAGTAAGGATCGCATATGATGAACGATGAAAATAACAAAAAGTTATGATCATAAACCGTAAAGCATTTGATTTTTTTTTTTTTCTGGATATAAAGAGAGGGAAAACGGAGAATACCCAAAATGCGGACTTGCCGAGGGTAGCGAAAGCGAAACGATGTTCAGGATTGATTGTGTGCTTGGCATTTATGAAGAGAACGATGGCTTGCTTCACGGCATCCAATCTGGTGAATGGTCGGCCATTTATGCCTGGAGCCTTCATCTCCACAAGAGATTCAGGGTCGATGTCTATGCAGAAGAGTATATCTTCGTTGTTCAATCGCGCAGGTTGCAGTACGTATCTGTTTTGCCCCGCAGAGCTATCGCCCTCTATTCCCTCCATGTCTCTTCCCCCTCTTCTCTGCCTCTACTCTATTGCCTAAGATCCAGTCTGCAACTAAGGAAATGCTCGTCAGCTGATCAAAACGACGGGTAGGGTTACCATACGACTCGATATTACCACTGAGGAAACGCTGTCTGAAAGTGCGTTTTACTTCTTTGGCTGCTAGTCATGCTGGGTAGGGAGAGAAGGGTTTTTTTTGTTTTTTTTAATAAATAATTATTATTATTTACGGACTTAATTTTTTATAAATAAATTAAAACATCATTATAAATGATTTTTTAAAGGTAAATTGAAATATCATTATAAAAATCAAATACCATTGTAAATGATTTTTATTATGTCAATTAAACAATTGATTACTTACTCTTTCAAACATTATCATGTTATCTTATTTTATAAATAAATTGAAATATAAATTGATATAATATCAAATAACTTCTAAAAATTAAATTTATCTATAAGATATATTATTCTAAATTATTTATAATTAATATAATTGTTCTTTTTACTGTTGAGTCCAGATTTTAAAATCAAATTTTATATTTTTAATATAATGCATAGACCACCTCAATTTTATTTAGTTAGAAATTGTAAAATATTTATTTTAAGTGTTTTTAATAATATTTTAAAACCTTTTACTGTTTTGAAATAGAATGAATTTTGGGAGTATGTTTAATATAAAATGATAAATATAAAAAATTATATAATTTATTTTTCTAGGAAATTGCAAAATATTTATTTAAGGGGATCTAAACTGGTGCGGCCAAAGACTAGTTAGGAAAAGAATCCACTGGCTCGCTTTCTCTGGCAGCTTCGTGTCTGCTTTAGCACTCTGAAAATTTTGCGAGTTTAAGATGGCATGCTTACATGACCACAGTTGTGAAGACCACGATTGTTCCTCTAATTGGTCGCTCTACAAACACATAGACCTCTCTAAGGTCTGTATTCATCATATTTGCTTGTAATTACTCATTTGTTGCTTCTAGTAAAACTATTGTCACAATTTATTGCAATCGTTCGATTTATACTGGGTGTCTGATTTCTCAGCGTTAACGAGTTTTTTTCATTGTAGAAATTATCCTTATAGACTATATTGCTCTGTAGCTTTAAACATTGGCGTTCCCAAATGTATAATTTAGAGGGATTAGTTCTGTATTTGACCGAGAATTTCAGTTGATATGCATCGGCTTTTATTCTCATCAGATGTGAAAGGAAAATCTTATTCCTTTTTCTTCTTGAATTTTGTCAGGTATCTGCTTTAAATGAGGCGACTCCTGGGAGTGTTAAGTCAGTTTTTAAAGCTTGGGAACAGCGTCTGAATTCATCTGGGGTAATAGATTCAGAATTTTCATTTCAGTTTTATAAACCAACTGATATTTTCCCACTTTTTTTTTTTGCGGGGGGGTGGGGGGGGGGGTTTGCTTCTTGTTGTTGTTGTTGTCTGTGATTTATTTATCATTTCCGCATATTAATAGGCTTTAATATATGGTGATGAATCTTCTCTGTGCCAATTGGCTGTTTCAGGACGACTTGGAAAGCAATGAGGGTGATCCTGAGTTACTTGTTTTCATTCCGTAAGTTGTTATACGTGCTGCTTCAATGGCTATCTTCCTGACAACAACATGGATAATATCCCAAAGTTTAAACCTGAAATCATTTTGAGTCTAATTAAGATTTCAAACTTCTAAATTTCTGTCAATCTTATCTAGTATGTAAAAGAGAAGAAAGTTATTTGTATGCGTGTATCTGGAAGTAATGAGTATGCCCATGGTTTTTCTGCTTTCCCTAAAATATTTTTGTCTTCATGGTTACCCACATTGAAAATTTTGTATGACCACCTTTCTGGTGAAAGAGTAATCTCAAGGATTCAGTTGTGCCATTTTCTATATGCTCTGGTCCTATAAGTGCTTACAAAGCTTTGTGTATATGTCACCTAAAATGAAATAGGTTCACTTCGGATGTCAAGATCAGGAGCATATCCATAGTTGGCGGAGCTGATGGAACAAGTCCTTCCAAGATGAGAGCGTAAGTGTTTGTAGTGTGAGTCATCTTTGGTTTGCTTACTCTTATAGGTGATCTTTGGCACTAAATTTCTTCTGTGGCATTTACCATATTCAACAATCATAAAATGGAATATTTCATTACGACTTCTATTCATTTGCCAATCACAGTCTATTGTCAATATCACATATAGATACCATAATAACAGATTTTGGAAAATTAAAAATTTCATTTCATTTACAACTTTTATTCTTTTAGCCTAATTTTTCTTCATACAATCAGCTGAACAGTTCCACTTATATCAGGTTCATCAATCGAGATGGCATTGACTTTTCAGATGCTCAAAGCATGCAAGCGATTCAGGTATAGCCTCATCTCAAGTTGTTAAGAGTTAGTTGATAAATTCAGCATCTCAACTTATATTCTACCTGCATTTGTTTTTCTAGGAGTGGGATTTGGTGGAGAATATGCAGGGAGTATTGGAATACCAAACAAGGTAGTCTATGCCTAGTTCTCATTTTAGTAATTTCACTTCACTGGCCTTGTTATAAACATTTTAGAAATGTTATGACATTGTAAAAATTAAGCCAATAATACATTTTTGCAATACTTTTTCCTTGTAGTAGTAAAATAGTGTATTCACATCTCATGTTATCACTAATTAAAAGAACTAGTTCTTTCATTCTTTTCGTCCTTTTAGTTCTCTTATTGTCACCATGTCATGTTTTCTTAATCTATTAATTCTTTTAATTAGATATTCTAAATTCCAAAGTGTGGCAAATATCACATTGCACTTTCCTGGCAATTTTGGTGGTGACACAACTAAAATACAATACATTGGCTTTAAAGGTGAAGCAACTCAGGTATCGTAAACATTAAATTTTAAGGTTTCAGGTTGTTTATGGTCTATCAGATAATTAATTTTCTTGTTTAATTTACAGTTAAAAAGGGATGTTGTTGCCACAATTGTTTATGAGCTCAGGCCGAATCCTTCTGATCACAAGTAAGTATTGATCTCATGGCATTACTGTGGTTTTCTTAAGGTGGATAGCAAAGAGTTTGTTGCCTAATTTCCTCAGGCAGTTTTATCCTATTATTATTATTTTTCCTAAGTGCAACATGAATGAAAGTGCTTGTATTATAACCTAGTCTTTGACAAGTTTACCTCAAATTCTTAATATAAAAACAAACCAAACAGACAGTGCATATTGCTAAGCAGATTTTTCTACTTGTTTCTGCTTTACACGTGTGGTTCAAGCTTTGTCTTCATTGTGTGCACTAGATTTTTTTGCCTCCTCAATTTTTGGTTACTGAATTTATTACAAGTTAAATATGCTGAACTTATGCAAAACACTTGTTGTATTGATGTCAGACAGTATTCCAATGTCATAAAAGGATTATTGGTAGCTACCTAATACGGATTTTCTATACCATCTTTGGGATTGACAGGATTTTATTTGTAAAGTAAACTGGTTGTTTGTTTATTGGATTTCATTTTTTTGGAGATGGGAATGAAACATAAAAAATTCGTAGAAGTTCAGATGATATAACAATTGCCTCATACATGTGTATCCAAGAGATACACAATCTTATTTCTCTATTTTTTTTTCTTGGTGTTCTCGTATTATTGTATTGTTCCAAACATTACATTGCTTTGAAAGCCTAAGGAGCTTCTGTTTGTTATAGTCTTCACTAATGCTAATGTTTATTGTAGGACTCGTGCTGAAAGTGGTGGTGGTCTTTCTCACGTGGAATGAAGGATGCATCGTATCATGATATTTCATACAGGATAACTATCCCAGACCAACTTCTACTCCTCCCTTGTTCCCCACCGTAGAAGTCCGGGAAAGAAGTTAAAGCTGGATAACTAGAATCCTGTACAAAAGATCAAAAGAGATATTTTCTGTTTGTTCTGGAGGTACTCAAGTTATAGTTAATAATATGAAAAAATTTCACATGTGATTATGTGGCCATAATTACAAATTTCCTGATCTGGACAATGATATCAGCTTGTTTGATAATCAATGATTAAATCCTGGAGCAACTTCTAAAGAGTTTCTCTCGATTTTTTTGATAGAAATGATTAAAACTAGAAATATAAGTTGACGAGTTCCTGATAATGGGATTGCATTTTCTCAGACAATGGTTGTGATGATAGAGGGAATTTGCATCAATGACCATTTGATATGGATGCCTTTTCTTTCCTTCTTGAGATTAGGAGAGTTCCTGTTTCGGGCAGGGTAAACTTTGTTTTGGCAATCGAAAAGGGTCAATCAATTTTGGCAAGTACAATAATCTGGTTTTTTTCCCTCTGCTTTGGGAGAGTATTTTCCTGTCTTCCTGACGGGTTTGATGCAGTTCTCAATGGTTGATATGAGATAGCCTGTTTTAGAGTCAATAATCAAAAGGCGATCATAGAATAATGGAATATTTTGACAAGAAAAATGGGTTTGATTTGAGAATGCTATTGGATTTTCTGGAAGAAATGTATCTTTGCTTGGCAATATTTTTTTTTTTTTTCTAAATTTCATAGACAAGATGACTTTTTTAAATAATTATGGCCCTTATATGAGTAATTTTATCAATGAAGTGAACCGACTATACTTTGTGATAGTTTCCAAGATTATATAAACATTGTTAATGCTATTGTACTTGGAGATTTTATAATTTTTTATGGAAATTTAATATAAAAATCATAAAAATTGTAATTTTATATGTAAAATGTTGAAATTTTTTTGAGAAAAGATTTCTAGTGTATATATATTTTGTATATAATAAATATATAAAAAATTATAATTTTCTATTTTATATGTAACAGGTACACAAAAAATATAATTTCATTATTTCAAGTCTATTTTCTCATTTTTGTTAAAAAGTTATAATTTTAAAAGAAAAATTGCAAAAAAAAAAATATAAAACATACAAGTATGAATTTTCTCCAATAATCAAAACACGACTTTCTGAACAATTTCTTCTATCGTGGGCAGAAGTGATGTTTGATAGACACATACCTAGGCATGTTCGATTCAAAATGCATTTTACTATGATCTAGAGAAATTGACAAAAGTAAAAAGTTGAGTTATCCTAATTTATAGTAGGATGAGTCTAGATTAATCCATAAAAATTGATGATTAATTTATAGTATAAAAACAGAAGATAAGGAGTTTGTTGGTTATCTACTCAAAATATAAAATTAGACAATTAACATAGACATAAATAAAAAGAATTAAACGTGGGAAGAGAAATTTGAAGTAAAAAAAGATTCAATCTAAACTCTTATATTCAATTCAAGGATTGATTATAAATACAAAAGTTTTATTTCCTCGTTGATCGCCTAGTCAAGAATCAAATTAGTCTTAACACCTAAATTAATTCTTCTTAATTTTCTTCTAATTTTGCTAATCAAACTTAATACCTGAATTATTATTATTACTAAATTGATCAAAGTTAATCAACTCATCAACAATATTAAAAATTTGAAAATACCAAAATTAATTAACAAATTCATTCTAATAGCAAATTCATTAATCACCTTATATTTCTTTGGAATAATTAATCGGCATCAATGCACAATAAAAACCCTAATGCTACTCAAGTTAAACAAATATAAATAGTTTTGACTATGGAATTTTAGCTAACAATTAATTATAATGAATAATCAAGCAACATGTCCCAATTAATCAATCATATAACGCAAATAATGGAATTAAATCAGAGAAATAAATAAATCAAATTGGGAACAAATCAATAATAGAAAATAAGTCTCACAATCAATAAAAGAATTAAAGTAGAATTTTTCTTAGATTAAAAGAAAATATTAATTACACATTACAAAAGAAATAGAAATTAAAAAAAAAATGAAACCTAAAAGAGACCAGTGTTCTTATCCTATGAGAGCTTATCCTTTATTAAAAAAATGAAAGAAATGAAAAAGTTTTTAAAAGATTGCTTATTTCACATTTTAATACTATACTCCTCACCTTATTTTGGTTACTGATTAGGGTTAGATGAAAGTAAAATTAGACCTAAACCTTTTTATTGAAGTTGTGGCCCTATATATTAATAGCCCAATGACCCTGAGTTTGCTGAAATTTCAATTCTTATCTCAACTTATAGGCTAAAAATCGAAACTGTTTTGAAGAGTAATTCAACCTTTAACAAAGTTCGTCATTTAAATTTATAGCCCTGAAACTTAATCAAAGCAGTGTGTTTTGATCATGAGTTCTTCATAAAAGTTGCTAAGGTGAATTTTAACTATTTAATGGGTTTCGATTTATACCAAAATGAGATCTAGAGCTCTAGATATAATCAAAATATCAAGACTAGTTTTGAATCAGCTAGTTAGCATTCTATTTTGACTTTTGGACTGAATTCGACTCTTTAAATTGTTGAATCGGGCTTAAAACTCTTAATGACATTTGTAGAACTTCCTCTTAACTTTCCAAAGACATAAAAATTACTTAAAATCGAAATTCAAAACTTAAAATGTATTCAAAAACTTGAAACAATATTAAATTACCAAATTAATTAAATTAAGTTTAAAAATTGACTAAATCAAGGAACCAATTACAAATATCCAATTTAACACATAAATTTGACAAAAGACTAAGTATAAAAACATATAAAACATGTATAATTTATATTCATCAATGCATAATATATGGTATAATTTTGGCAACAATATTCATATTTTTTTATAATTTATCTTACATTATACTTTCTCACAAAAAAAAAGATTATACAGTAAATTTTACACCCTAAATGTAATGGAACTTAAACAATGGTTTAAATTTATTGTTTTTGAGTTTAAATTTATTGTTTTTGAGAGGAGACGAGGACAAAAAACATGAAAAATAAATAAGCTAGCTTTGTCCTTCTTGAAAGGACTCCCACAGTCCCACCCTTAGGGGGCGTTTGGTATACTGATTCTTTTTTCGTTCCTAGGAATCATGTTTCCTGAGAATGATGATTTTTGAAAATGTTAAAAATGTGTTTGGTTTACAAACATTTATGAGAATGTTAAACATCCCCACGTTTGATTCTAATGTAACTCTCCTGGGAATCTTGACATTTTTGACACAAATACCCCTATCTATTTTAAGTTAAAAAATAGAGAGGATGAGAGAGAAAGTGTAAAAGAGGAGATGAGAGAGAAAGTATGAGAGAGAATAAGAGAGAGTGAGAGAGGGGATAAGAGAGAAAGTGTGAGAGAAATGATGAGAGAGAAAGTATGAGAGAGGATGTGAGGGAAAGGATGAGAGAGAAAGTAAGAGAGGGATGAGAGAGAAAATGTGAGAGAAAGGATGAGAGAGAAAGTAATAGAGGGATGAGAGAGAAAATATGAAAGAGGATGAGAAAGAAAATATGATCGAAAGGATGAGAGAGAAAGTGAGAGAGGGGATGAGAGAGAAAGTGTGAGAGAGGATGAAACAAAGTGTGAGATAGGATGAGACAAAGTGTGAGAGAGGATGAGAGAGAGTGAGGAAGGGGATGAGAGAGAAAGTGAGGTAGAGAATGAGAGAGAGTGAGGAAGGGGATGAGAGAGGATGAGAAAGAATGTGTGAGAGAAATGATGAGAGAGAATGTGAAGGATATATATGTCTTTTTTCCCATTAATGAGGGATATATATGTCTTTTTTCCCACAAAAATATTCTCATGCCCATGAAAAACTAAGATTCCCACCTCCCCTCATGAGAATATTTTTGTGAGAAAGTTACAAAAAATAATTCCTGGGAAACAATATTTTCTGATAATCTCATTTTTAGAAGTTACATACCAAACATAGGAAACAATATTTTCCAAGTTAGGATTCCTGGGAGAGTAAAAACTTTCCCCCTATCAAACGCCTCCTTACATTCACCACCATCTTAGGTTTTCTTGGATCCGAATTGCATGTAGTCCAAAAAACATGCAGTTGGTGCAGTTGAGCACATGATAACCATTAGATTCATCCAAGGGGCCTTAGTATGCCACATCATCTACACTATCATCTGCTTAATACCACACAATCCAGCCCAAATTCTTTTGTTTTGTCGTTAAATGCACGCAGCTCGTATTCCCATTGTAGCCCCCCTTCCCATTTCTGTCAAAGTTAAGAATTAGATCAATGCTTCACTTTTCCTGAGAAATTGTAGGTTTTCCCGAGAAAATAAGCAATCATGTCTGACGCTCTGATCAATGGCTTGGCTGGAGTTGGAGGAGGGATCATTGCTTAACTCATCACATATCTTCTTCAAACAGTATGATTTCAAAATTTGACTTTGTTTTCTGATTTCTAAGTTGGTTTTTATGTTAAAGATGTGGTCGTGATTTTCTGAGCTGATCTCCAAGTAAACACTCGTCAGCAAACTGAGCGTGATCCAAAGAAAGATAAGAGTAATTTGAACTCTTGCACAAATGTGTCAGGTTTTTCTCTTTCTGTGGGGGGGGCAATGTTTGCTTGCTTGCTTCGTTGGTTGAGGGATCATATATATAATTGTTGCTTTGTTTTTGTTATCACAAGAAACAAATTGTGTAAACTTGCTGTGTTTGCAGTTCCTAGTGTAGTAATTTTATCATTGGGGAAATTAAATTTAT
>JANHAO010010426.1:0-17667 GCA_026873985.1 Saraca asoca
CTAATAAATCTTATGTATACCACAATGTAAGGAAATGATTGGATAACATGTTTTATTAGTTTAACCGTAATGTTCCACAAGAATCTTTTTTCTTTTTAAACTTCATCTCTCTTTTTTATTGTGACATTATCTTTTTCTTAGCAATATTTTCTAATTTATTCCTTGTTTCAGTTTGTCCTTACTACAGAGATCATATACTATTTCATACTACAATTAATGATCAGCTTGAAACCACTTGTTAAAAAACATCAAGTTTCAACTTTCGCAGCCGAAGGTCTATAGTCCTCTACAGTTTTGTTGCTCGCATATTTGAAGCAACAGGGTCCTTCTAGGCATGATTTGCAGGGGATAACTGCCTATTTATGTGTGCGCGCTCGCGCCCGTTCGTTTTTCTGTTGTTCTTATTATTGTTCTCCTCCTAGTTTGCTTTGTGTGGATCTACAGGGCATTACTGATCATCCTTTCCCAGTAAACAATTTGAAATGAAGGATCTTGGGCTTCTCAATTTTTTTTCTTGAACTTGATGTAATTCCTGCTGTATATATGATATATTTAGACAAGTATTTAATGTCTTTGATTTAGTGAATCTTGCACACTTGATTCCTTGAAAATAGAGATTTGCTTTACAAAACCTTTCCTATAATGTCTCTTCTATTGATTATTTAAAATTGCAGTGGCAAAATTTCTTTTCAATAATTTTCATAAAGATTCTTTTATAAAATTGTATTACCTTGGAATATCCAAAAATTTATATGCAAAAAGTTTGATAATGTATCTTGAAATAACTTTAGTAAATAACTTTATTCGGAAAATTATAACTTCACAGTATTTGATTTCAATATTTTAACTTATTAATTGTTTCAGCAATTGCTCTAGAAATAAATCAATTACTTACTGATATGATTATTTTAATTTGTTATATGATAAATATATATATAAAAAGAATATAAAATTTCTAAGTTTATTAAATGGTAGTTAATTTAAAGTTTTTTTATTTTAGATACTTAACGTGTATTAAATAAACCCCAAGTTTATTGTGCATTGTTGATTTAGATCTTAGATTTAATTAAAACATGCTTAAAGTATTATTTTAATTTGTCTAATTATTTAATATGTATTACGTGTATCTAAGTTCTAATAGGTCATGATATAAAACCAATGTATAAATGTGGTAAGTAACTTATGAGACCTAAGTGCATTTCAAATTGAATTGTGTTTGGACGAAAAATATCTACTTTTGAGCTAAATCTTCTACACCATAAAAATTTTATTTACTTTTCTTTTAATATATTCTCTAAATTCCTATTCTTTTTCCCAATTCATTTTCCTCTTTCTCTTCTAACCTAGAGAGACACGAAACCGTACTCTTTGCCAATTTTAGATTCTGCCAAGTCAGCCACCATGCTTCTGCATTGATACTAATTTCTCATCCTTAGGCCCAATCCTAATCTTCCCTCCTTCGTTTTCAAGCTCCATCTCCATTATTGGAAGGAAGTTGCTTCTCCTCTTTTTGGACTGTGCACTAGCTTCATCCAGCCATCATCCGCCACTCTCATCCTCCTTGAGTGGAGTTGTTTGAAATGGATTCAGGTCTGCGTCAGCCTTCCATCTTTAGACCCAATAGCAACTGGGTTCATTCCCATTCCCTGTTGTTGTTTGGCATAATTCTTAAGTTGAGTTTTATCAGAGCTGGTGTCTCTAATGTCATAAGCTGGTAGCCTTTTTCCCCCTCTCGTTTTAATAATGTTCAAACTAGCTCTAGGCTAGTTAAGCTCTTCAATTGGAGAACTGGTCCAACTGCATCAATTGGACAGCAGTAGAGCAAACCCCTTTTCTTTTTAACTTGGGAGCTTTAGGTATGTGTATTTGGGAATTAATTTGAAAATTCCAAGAGTTTGGCCAATATATTTAAATTAGAATGAGTTTAATTGATTAGAAGACTCTAATATTAATTAGGAACTGATCTTAAGAACTATTTACAACCAATGTTTTCTAGATTGAGATTATTTAATTAGAAATATAAAGGAAATCAGGGGTTGGTTTTAACTTCAATTGTGCCTTAGTGCTAGATTGGATTCCTATTTCCAAATTTGGTGGCTTAGCATTGCATGGAACCCCTGAAGCATTGGCTTTCCTTTGGAAAAATTTGATCTTTAAAAGTAAAATGAGCTAAAGTGAGTAGAATATTTACTTCTTTTATGTATATATATATTATGCAAAGGTATGATTTTAAACTATTATTGAAGTACTATTATTGTTTACATTAGAATGCTTGTATTTAAGTTTAGTGAAATGTCTTAACATTTTTTGACATTGAAAAGTTGATTGGTATGAAAATAATTCTATTAGAAACCTTAGTAAATCTTTTTTTTTTTTTTACTATGTTCTTGACATGAAAAAGAAATCCCAAATTTTATGAAACTATTAATTGAAAAGTTAAATGTTGAATTTTGAATAGAAATGAGAATCAATCTATGATTTAATGCTGCTTTATGACATAGAAATGCCTTAATGACTTTATGATATGTGTTATGGGCGTTATTAGGATACGAGGTTCGAGCAGAACGACATCCAGAGGAATGTGATCAAACTAAGAAAGGACCTAGGGCAGAATTCAACTCTACCAGAAAAAGACTGCGATCGCCGAAAGAAGGCCACGAGGCCTCGCGGCACATGAAGAGTTATGACCACGTCGGTCAAGACCGATAGGCAACCAAACGAGGACAAAGGTAACGGTCCTGGAATCTCGACCCACGAGCTCCCCTTCAGTCCACCGCTAACAGACGACAGTACAAAGTCCAGTCAACAACCTGAAACGCACCAGAAAAGTTAACAGCTCAGGTCTTAGGCAATACACATCAGCTTCCCAGAAATCCGACAATGATTTGCTCAGCATTAATTGTCTGACGGCAAGCATTTAATGCTATGAACGGTGAAAGTGATCATTTTACCGATCAAAAAAATTACTCTTGTAACCCTCTCCCTCACTATAAATAGAAGGGAAGGGATCATTGTAAGAGAGAGTGAAGAGAGACAGAAAACCCGCTAGTAAAGAAAAAGAAAACCTCTTGTATCTAAAATTCCCATTAGAAGGACACATTGTTAGCTGTGAGAAAGTGATATAGTCATTATAATCTGGTCTAACAAGACCTTTGGAAAGCAAATAACAAAAGAGTAACGTGGACGTAGGGGCCAATAACTGGCTTTGGCTGAACCATGATAAGTCCTCGGTGTTATTGTTCTCTTCCTATTTTCTCCTTAAACCTTTGCTATTCTCCCTCTTTTTCTTTTAAACATACAGTCAGGGTATTGTACCAAGGAAACTAGTTGACCAGATTTTGGTGTCAATATTTTGATGTTAGAGGAAGGGCCCCCACTAAATATTCCGACTACATTTTCTCATCTTTAATCTCCAAAAAGCCATGTCAAATGTGATGGCAAGAAGGAAAACCATCAGGAACAATGAGACTCCTGTCAGTCAACCAGAGGGCCAGATACAGCAACAGGACATAACTACTCCTATGGTAGGCCCTGAAGCCAATGATGTGTGGACTTGGCAATGGCGCCAAGAAACTCTTGATAAGCGCCAGGAGGCTTTGGAGAATACCATGAAGGAGCTAGCCGACATGGTCCAGACATTGTCTCAAGCACATACCCGAGGCGCACCAAGACGGAGAGAAGCAGTTACCACTGAGGACAAGCACCGTCACTCGGGAACCCAACATGATCAGCAAGCCAAGATCGAACGCTTGCAGACCTATTCACTTCATTCGTCAAACTCATGATTGAGATCTGAAGTCCATCAACTTCAGGAGGATGGTAAAAATGAAAGGAACGACATTCAAGGAGAAGAGTTGCATCAAAGTGAAAGTTCGGAAGGAACCAATAGTGACAGGGAGTCAGATCACAGCTCGACTGATTGCAAATGTGGCCCAAAGTAGGGGACCTCAGATCGATGTTATCACCGAAAGCAGGAATGAAAGAATCAAAAGGCTTCTAATCATCAACCAAACCCCCGGGGATCCAAAGGTCGAAGAACTACTCTAGAGAATGGAACGATTAGAGAAGAATTTCACCTCCCGAGAGAACCACGAATCCCACGAGGGGAGAACCCCCCTCTCTCACCGAATCAAGACGGAACCTCTCCCCCGCAAGTTTAAATTTCCAAACATCCCCCTGTACAACAGGAACAACGATCCTCATAATCACTTGCATGCTTTCAACATCCAAATGGATTTACAAACTTCCAATGCATTGGTGAAATGTCGAGTCTTCCCAGCAACCCTCGGGGAGATACCGCTGACATGGTTTAGGAGTCTCCCAGCCCGCAGTGTGAAAAGCTGGGATGAGTGTCAAACTAAATTCCTTGACTAATATAGGGCACTAAAAAGGCAGCTCACCCCCTCTTGCCATTTGGCCACGATTTTCCAATGAAGGGATGAGTCACTTAAGGATTACATTACGAGGTTCCGATAGGAAGTCAGAAACGTTAACAGCCCGTCGAACGAGAGTGTCCTCACTGCAATCTCCGCCAAACTTCGAAAAGACGGGAAGCTGTATAAAGATATATACAAGACCTCCGTCAAAAGTTTAGGCAAATTCTATGAGTGAGCCACGAAGGAGGTCCGTTAGGAAAAGACTTTTGGCCCAAGGAAGCCGAAAAGAAATATGATGCAGAAACCCCCAGGGGGAAGAGAAGGAATGGGAACGAGAACAACAAAAGAGGTCAAGAGGATGGCCCAAGAGGTCAAGTCACAAAGAAAGTCCGAGCTGAGTCTTATCAACCTCAACATTGCTATGAGACTTAAACTACCTTATTAGACGCCCCTGATAGGATTTACGCTACGGAAAGGGGGAACGAAGAATTTGGACGACCTAGGCCTATCAGGACCCCCATTGATAAAAGAAATCGAAAAAAATTTTGCACCTATCACAGTGAGGTCGGGCATAATACGTCAGACTGTTGGGCGCTAAAAGATGCCATCAAAGACCTGATCAAAAGAGGTCGTTTAGGAGAATACATGGCAGGAGCTTCGGGGCAAAGAAACCCACACCCTCGACAACATACATCACGGTGCCTTCAGACCCTTGAGAACGAGGGGGCACCTTCTATGAGGACGATATTCACCATTCATGGTGGGCCCCATATCAATGGCACGACGAATCGATCGCGTAATCGTTATGTTCGAGAAGCAGGTCCTGTCCTCCTTGCTAGCCATGTACAAAGTGATAGCCCTGCCAAAAAGGTGAAGGCTGTCACGAATGATATCACGTTCACCAAAGAAGACACAATGGGAGTGCACTACCTACATAATGACTCCATCGTCATATGGGCAAGAATAGCCAATATGGAGGTAAGGAGAATAATGCTAGATACCGAAAGTTTTGTCAACGTAATGTATAAGGCGTGTTTTGATCAGATGGGCGTGGGGACAAGATAGACAGATCCATCACCAGAGTCCTTTTATGGATTCACTGGGGATGGGATACTTCCAATAGGGCAAATCAAACTCCCACTCACCATAGGAGACTTGGACTGTCAAGCCACCATCATGTCATATTTCTTGATCATTGATTATCTTTCGGCATACAACGTGGTACTAGGACGACCCACTATGAATGATCTTGACATGTTAGTATCAACCAAGACACTTGTCGTGAAGTTTCCTACCCTAAACAAAACAGAGTGCATTCGAGGAGAACAACAGGTAGCCCACCGTTGTTACGAAGAAGTGGTAAAACTCGGGGTACAAAAATGAAAGGCAGACATGGTCTGCAGTGGATATTCCCACCCGATGAGTGAAAAAGGGATCGCATATGACCTTGACCCTCGAGAAATGGATGCGGGACAAACCACAGGGCTAACTGAAGATCTAGAAGGGGTGCGGATAAGCGAAAAAGATGAAGAGAGATGCCTGAAAGTAGGAAAATGCCTGCCACCAGAAGTGAAAACACAGTTGGTAGACTTCGTCAAGGCAAATGCGGATGTTTTCACCTGGAATTATGAGGATATGGAAGGCATTGATCCAAAGATAATGTCCCACTCACTAAACATCGACCCTCAAGCTAAGCCGGTCTGCCAGAAAAGAAGGCCAATGACCGTCGAACGTTATGCGGTACTCAAAGAAGAGGTGAACAAACTTCTGGCTAACAAATTCATTAGGGAAGCACGGTATCCCATATAGGTAGCCAATCCTATTCTCATCAAGAAAAAGAACGGGAAGTGGAGGACATGTATCGATTTTGCAGATCTCAATCAAGCTTGCCCAAAAGACAGCTTCCCCCTACCGAGGATGGATCAGCTTGTCAATGTGACCGCAGGACACGAACTCCTCAGCTTCATGGATGCCTACTCAGGATATAATCAGATCCTGATGAATGCGCAGGATGAAGAACATACCTCATTTGTCACTAACCGTGGACTGTACTACTATAAAATGATGCCCTTTGGACTCAAAAATGAGTGGGCAACTTACTAGAGATTAGTGAACAAAATGTTCCAAGGACAAATCGACAAGACGATGGAGGTTTATATGGATGACATGCTTGTAAAGTCCAAGCAGCTCGTCGATCATATCCGTGACTTGGATGAAATGTTTCAAATCTTGAGAAGATATCGGATGAAACTGAACCCCCTCAAGTGCACCTTCGGAGTAGCATTAGGAAAATTCCTCGATTTCATAGTCAACAACCGAGGGATTGAAGCCAACCTAAAAAAAATCAAGGCCCTCCTCAACATGCGTTCTCCCACTAGCCCCAAAGATGTCCAAAGCTTAAATGATCAAGTCGCCGCCCTAAGCTAATTCATCTCGAAAGCCTTTGATAAGTGCATCCCTTTCTTCGATATCTTCAAAAAGGTAAAAGTCTCAAATGGACCGCAGAGTGCGAGGACGCATTCGGGAAGCTTAAAGCTTATCTCGGCCAGGCACCCCTCCTTTCCAAACCAAAAGAGGGGGAGAGGTTGACTGTCTATCTAGGAGTATCTCAGTCTGCCCTGAGCGCGGCATTGACAAAAGAAGAAGGGGCCATTCAGCTCCCCCATATATTACATAAGCAAGAGGTTGTTGGATGCAGAAATAAGATATTCCCCTATGGAGAAACTCACCTATTGCCTAGTCTTAGCCTCGAGGAAATTTCGACCCTATTTTCAGGCCCATAGCATCAGAGTTCTTATGCAATATCCCTTGAGGCAAATTCTATAGAAGACTGATGTCTCTGGATGACTGCTTAAATGGGCAATAGAGCTCGCCCAGTTCGACATTGAATATAAGCCCAGAACGGCCATTAAAGGGTAGGCGTTGGTAGATTTTATTGTCGAGTTCACATGACCCATAAGGGAAGAGGCAAAGCTCTCTGAGGCCCCCTGTTGGGAACTATTCATCGACGGGTCATCCAACAACAAAAGGTTTGGCGTAGGGATACTTCTCGTCAGTCTAGAAGGGCATAAAATCTTTACCATCTTAAGATTTGAATTCCAAGCCATGAATAATAAGGCTGAGTACGAAGCCCTGCTGGCAGGTTTACAATTGGCTAAGGTGGTGCAAATGGAAAAACTAAAGATATACAGTGATTCACAGCTCATCGTCAGTCAAATAAGGGGCGAGTATCAAACCCGCCAACAAAGAATGGCGCAGTATCTTCAAAAGGTTCGAAAATTATTAGAATCCTTCTAGCAGTCTGAAATCACCTAGATTCAGTGGGCCCGGAATGCTCATGTCGACGCCTTAGCCGGACTATCCACAATGAATGAACCAAATCTCGCGGAATCAATTCCAGTAGAGCACCTTTCATCCCCGAGTATCGAACAACAAGAAGAAAACATAGTGATCGTAGATAGACTTGACTCTTGGATGAACCCATCATTAACTTCCTAAAGAACGAGATCTTGCCAAAAGACAAAGTTGAAGTGCGACGCCTACGGGCACGTGTGACAAGATATTGTATTTGCGATGATGTCCTTTATAAAAGAGGATTTTCAACTCCCCTCCCAAGGTGTGTTGACAGAGAAGATGGCGATGCCATTCTAAAAGAGATCCATGCGGGACATTATGGAAATCATGCTGGGGGCTGTCATTAGCACAAAAAGCCCTAGACAGGGGTTCTATTGGCCAACCATGAAGTAGGATGTGATGAATCTCGTCAAAAAATACGACAAGTGCCAGAGATTCACGAAAGTGCCTTAATTTACACCAGCTTATTTAAAGCAAATGGTGAGCCCATGGCCATTCGCTATTTGGGAAATAGACTTGATTGGGCCGCTCCTAAAAGCACGAGGCAACTGTAAATACGTCGTTATGGCCTTGGACTACTTTACAAAGTGGGCTGAGGCAAAAGAGCTCGTCAAAATTTCATCTTCCAAGGTCCTAAGCTTTGTCTGGAGTAACATTATCTGCAGGTATAGGGGCCCCCAACAGATCGTCACCAACAACGGAACCTAGTTCACAAGTGAACAATTCATCGAGTTTTGCAATAATTTTGGAATTGTTAAGAGTTTCACATTCGTGGATCACCCACAGAGTAATAGGCAAGTAGAGGCCGTTAATAAAATCATTAAGAAAATTTAAAAAACTAGACTAGAGGCAAGAAAGGGAGCATGGGTAGACGAGTTGCAAATGGTGTTATGGGCATACCGGACGACTCCCTGCAGTTCAACAGGGGAAACCCCTTCTCGATGGTCTACGGATACGAAGCAATGGTCCCCACGAAATTCGAAGTTATAACACAATGAAGGATTACCTTCAAACCAAGGGAAAACGACCGATTGCTTGTGGTAAGCCTGGACCTCGTGGAGGAAACAAGAGACAAAGCTTGCCTCAAGATCACCGCTCGTCAGCAATGCATTGCAAGATATTACAACTGAAAGGTACGAGCCCAAAAATTTAACCCGGGCGATCTCGTTCTATGCCTTGTCCTGTTGGGGGCACGCAAGCCTAGCGAAGGGACTTTAGGACCGAATTGGGAAGGTCCATACTTAATAAAAAGAGTTGTAGGCAATGGAGCCTATCATATAGCGGATGAAAGCGGGGAGGAACTCCCTTGTGCTTGGAACACCAAACATCTACAGTGGTATTACTAGTAAAAGTTGTGAAGAAAATTTTAGTTGTATAAAATCTTATGCATTCCCTACATAATGTAATTTCAGAAGGAATAATAAAATCTGATATGTTGCAAGAAAATGGTAAAAATGAACTCGTAAAGATGAGAATCATACGAATGAATTATCGAGAGTTCAGAATTTCATAAAGTTATCGTATCCATTAGTTACAGACCAAAAAAAAAATTCACTCTAAGGTGCAAGATTTTCGGGGGTAGGCTCATCGGATACCTCGGGGAGTGAAGTGGCAACCTCCTCTCTGGAAACTTCCATCTCGACACCTCGTTCCTCATCTGGGGAACTAGTCTTGATGGCATCCCTCTTGAAAGATTTGACGGCCTCCACGACATGTGGTCCAAAGAATGAGAAATCTATCTCCGGATGCTTTTCCCATAAAGTATAGAAAAAGGCCTCGCAAGTCTACTGCCTTGACTCCCTAGCAGCAATGGCCTCCAACGAAGGCGTTTCAGCCTTAACAAGTCGAAGCTCTTTTCTTGCCTCACCCAGCTCCTTCTCAGTGATTTCAGCCCTACGACATGAAGAATCTACTTGTTGAACTGCATTTTCAGCAGCCTCTTCAGCTATCTGTAGGCGTTTCTTCACCTCCTCCAACTCTATGGTAGCCTTCTTCAAGTCAATAGAAACATGTCTGAATGTTTCTTCAACGATCTCGTGACGCTGCACCTTATCTGCGACCTTAGTCTCTACCTCTTTAATTTTCTCGTACAACTCCTGGTTTTTGGCAAGAGAAGCCGTAAGGTCATCTGCAAATGAGGACTCCTTATCCTCTTGATCCGGCACTAACTCCTCAATCTTTAACTTCATCAGGACATTCTACAAAAGGAAGAAGAAGAACAGAAGGACATAAGTTGTAGACTACGAAGTGGCCGTCAATATTCAAAGCGATAACTAAACCTTACCACAAGGCCATAATAAGCAGCGTACCCCGCAAGTCTCCCTATAGTGCAATCCTTAACCTCCGGCACCCCGACCTTTTGCTTCAACCCCAGAATCGTACTCATGTTCTGAACTAAAGTCAGAGCATACTCTTTAGTCAGGGAATCGGCTTCTGTGAGAAGAGGAATAATTCACCCTTGTCGTTGTGAGAAGATGCTCTCCTTTTACCCTTGTCAGCCTTTCTTCTCTTTGGAGGAAGACCAGGTGGAATGGGGGTTTCAGCCATACCTGCTGCCTTAGATCGCAGCGGTGATGATGTCCCTCGACGAGGAGTAATGGGTGGTGGTGGCAACACGGTGATATCCGGATCCATGTCACCAGGAGAAGGAGCTTGGTCAGCAAGGGGAGGGGCAAATTAATCTCAGGGGGAGGAAGATGTCACTTCGTACCGCGAGAAGGCGGAGCCTTTAGCATGAGATCCATAATGCTATCATAATTATCGAAATTGGCAGGTCTGACTTCTGATATCCGTCGAATCCCGATTTCCTCTGTAATCTCAATGTCCAAGGAAGGAGCATGTTTGTATGAGTAAAGTCAAGATTCATTGAAACAGAAGTCACTTTCGAAGTCGCTAGCCAATATGAAATCATTCAAAACCTCGAGCTCCCTGGCCCACAAAGTGGGATTCTTGCCGGTCCCGACTGTAAAAAAAAAAAAACAAAAGAAATGATCAAAAAGGCCAAGTGTATGAGACAAAGAGCGAACAAATCAGAAAACATATCACTATATGCATTGGTCCTCAGCTAAACTTACTCGGAGAAAGAACAAAATCAAAATTCTTAAGATATCGTAACAAGGGGCAGGACACGTAAAACCAACGAGACTTGTAAGGCCCTACATTGGATTTGCCTATCGCGGCCCCCCTTTGGTAAGATATCCTGGTACGGCGTACTCCTAGCCATGAGATAATACAATCTGTCTGACACGTTTGCACACCTGAGATCTTGAAGATAACATAAAGTCTCAGGGGATGGCTGTGGCAGGCGATTACCCAGATAGATCAGAGCCAGGGAGACCAACAAGGCATAAGAGTTAGGAGTCAATTGGAACGGGTTGAGTTTTATTTTGTTCAAAAAGTCAACATTGAAAGGGGAAACAGGGAACCTAAAACCAGCCATAAAATGTGGCAGGCTCATGGCAATAAAACCTTTAGAGGGATGTGCAGCATAATCATCCGCCGTCGGAACCATAGCATTACATCGTCTCGGCACCCGATGGGAATAAATAGCGAGCTAAACATCCCGTAACCGCATCGTAGTAGCGTAGAAATCAAATGTATGACGATCATGAAGTTCTCTCGGTGTGACATCCAAAGGTTCTTGACGAACCATAAATGACAGGACTTCGCCCCTCCCACTAGGCATCGCATCGTCAGTGCGTTGCCTCGTTATTGCCTCTAAACTCGTTTCTATCTCCTCGTCATCCTCCCCTATTAGATGGCAGCATCGCACATGGCTGCTTCCATCTACAAAGGAAGAGAGCTAGTTAGGCCGCTGTGAGCGAGCTGTACCAAAACTAAAAAGCCTAGGACCCCCACGGATCACAGGCCATATGCAACCCTAGTCACCACAATAACAACCCAAACCATACTGGGGAGGGAAAAGATAGAAAAGAGGACAATCTCGGGTCTCGAAATCCCAAAACCCGACAAGAAACATCCAATGGCCCTAAGAACAACTAATAAACCAACCTTACTAAACCGAGCAAGACAGAATCACAAAGAAGTAAACTAATGATCGACCCATCTCCTATCTGTTAACAGAGGAAAAGACCCCCAATAACCCGATAATAGAAAAATAGACTGAGACATACCATAGTTCCTTCGAGAAGGGAAGTCTGGCTAAAGTGCGGTTATAGCTCTAGCAAAGAAAGCCCCGAAGTTAGGGACGAAGGCCGAAAAAGAGCCAGAGCAAGTAGGCAACTCCAAAGTTGAGCCAATAAGCCGAGAATAAGAGGAAAATTGAAGTTGAAATTTTTTTCAAAAGATTCAAATGAGAAAGGGCAAGAGAATTCTCTGGGTATAAAAAGAAATAACCTAACCGTTAAATTAAAAGAACTATTGGTTACCCACAATCCAATGGCTAGGGGAATATAGAAGTCAATAAATGACGGGACAGAAAAATGCATGAAAAATTGGAAACCATAATTACCCGCAGTCATGAAAAGATGGAAAGCCGCGCGTATAAAGCAAACAGGAAAATCAGGCAGCTCAACGACCATTGCACGCCAAAAGTTGGGGGCTCGATAAATGATTTCACGTCCAAGTAATGCGTAGAAAGCGTAGAATTCTTGCACGAGCTGCGTTCAAGTAACGTGCTTGCCCCACACAGAATTCTTGCGTGAAACGATCTTGCGTTCAAGTAATGTGCTGACCGCACAGAATTCTTACGCAGGACAGGGGCTCGATAAACGATTTCGCATCCAAGTGATACGCAGAAAGCGTAGAATTCTTGTGCGAGCCATGTTCAAGTAATGTGCTTACCCCACATAGAATTCTTGCACGAAACGATCTTGCGTTCAAGTAATGTGCTGACCACACAGAATTCTTGCACAGGACAGGGGCTCAGTAAATGATTTCGTGTCCAAGTAATATGCAGAAAACGTAGAATTCTTATGTGAGCTGTGCTCAAGTAATGTGTTTGCCCCGCACAAAATTCTTGTGCGAAATGATCTTGCATTCAAGTAATGTGCTGACCGCACAGAATTCTTGCATAGGACGGGGGCTCGATAAACGATTTCGCGTCCAAGTAATACGTAGAAAGCACAGAATTCTTGCGTGAGCCACATTCAAGTAATGTGCTTGCCCCGCATAGAATTCTTGCATGAAAAGATCTTGTGTTCAAGTGATGTGCTGACTGCACAGAATTCTTGCACAGGACGGGGGCTCGATAAACGATTTCATGTCCAAGTAATACGCAGAAAGCATAGAATTCTTGCCCGAGCCATGTTCAAGTAATGTGCTTGCCCTATACAGAATTCTTGCACGAAAGGATCTTGTGTTCAAGTAATGTGTTAACCGCACAGAATTCTTGCACAGGATAGGGGCTCGATAAATGATTTCACGTCCAAGTAATACGCAGAAAGCGTAAAATTCTTATGCGAGCTACGTTCAAGTAATGTGCATGCCCCGCATAGAATTCTTGCATGAAATGATCTTGCGTTCAAGTAATGTATTGACTGCACAAAATTCTTAAGCAGGATGGGGGCTCAATAAACAATTTCACATCCAAGTAATACACAGAAAGTGTAGAATTCTTGTCTGAGCCGCATTCAAGTAATGTGCTTGCCCACCACAGAATTCTTGCGTGAAACGACCTTACGTCCAAGTTATGTGCATACTTCGTATGAAATTCTTGCACGTAGCTGGTTCAGGACCTCGTGTGCATGTAAAGTTTCCATTAGACAAAAGATTCCCACGAACACTAATCATTGTCAGAGGATTCGACAGTCCAACCCTCTTAGCAAATTCGAAGCCGGAAGCGAAGTCCAGGACATAACTCTCATCACACGAAGTGAGTTGAGAGTTGAGGGACTTATGTTATGGGCATTATTAGGATACAAGGTTTGAGTAGAATGACATCCAGAGGAATGTGATCAAACGAAGAAAGAACCTAGGGCAGAATTCAACTCTGCTAGAAAGAGACCGTGATCACCGAAAGAAGGCCACAAGGCCTCGCTATGCTGCGAGACCTAAGACATGAAGAGTTATGATCGCGTCAGCCAAGGCTGACAAGCAACCAAATGAGGATAAAGGTAATGGTCTTGGAACCTCGACCCATGATCTCTCCTTCAGTCCACCGCTAACAGACGACCGTACAAAGTCTAGTCAATAACCTGAAACACGCTAGAAAAGTTGATAGCTCAGGTCTCAAGCAATACACATCAGCTCCCCGGAAATCCGACAATGATTTACCCAGCATTAATTGTCTGACGGCAAGCATTTAATGCTATGAGCGGCGAAGGTGATCATTTTACAGATCAAGAAAATTACACTTGTAACCCTCTCCCTCACTATAAATAGAAGGGAAGGGATCATTATAAGAGAGAGTGAAGAGAGATAGAAAACCCCGCTAGTAAAGAAAAAGAAAACCTCTTGTATCTAAAATTCCCATTAGAAGGACACATTGTTAGCTATGATCAAGTGATATAGTCATTGTAATCTGGTCTAACAAGACCTTTGGAAAGTAAATAACAAAAGAGTAACGTGGATGTAGGGGCCAATAACTGGCTTTGGCCGAACCATGATAAGTCCTTGGTGTTATTGTTCTCTTCCTATTTTCTCCTCTAACCTTTGCTATTCTCCTTCTTTTTCTTTTAAACATGCAGTCAGGGTGTTGTACTAAGGAAACTAGTTGACTGAATTTTGGTGTCAACAATATGTTTACAAATTTGATGCATAGGGAGTTTCTTTAGGAAACCCCAAGTGTGATTGGAATCATAAGACTTTTGGCTATTTAACATGATGGAGGGATAAGGGGAGGTTAACATAGTGGAGGGATAAGGTGAAAGAAGGAAATGATATTAAAATTATACTTTCTACCAATTGATTGTCAATAGAAATTCACCAATGGATCTAAATTCTAAATTTGGAAGTATTGGAAATTTCTTTATATTATGTGTGAGTTTGAAATAAGTTACCTATTTTCTTATGTTACATGGAATTACTTGATCTTAAATCTATAATTTCTACCTTATTTGTGAGAAACATTTAGATTATTTACTCATGTCCTTATGCCATTTGTATGAAGGTATTGTGAATTTCTTACTCTTTTTCTCCATTTTTTTGCATTATTTTGGTGTAAGCTAACTTGTGACTTTGATCTCTCCTATGACATGATATTTTAATTTCAAGAATAATATAACTTTAAATAAGAATGATTTCTAAATGTATGTGAAAAACTATCCATAACATGAATTTTATCTTGAATAGTAAGTTTAAATAAATGATTCACTCACTGGATTTTCAAATTCGCTATGCTTTCTTTTAAGAAAAAATGTTTTAGGTACAACATACTATCACCGTGTAGATCATTTCATTAGAGATTGAAGATGTAAATCTTGGAAGGATGATTTGGAAATTGGAATAGGTTGGAGTCACATGTGTCTTGAATTGTTATAGGTTGTGTCTATATATGCATCTATTGTGTTTAGTTGTTGTGTCATGGATGTTGATAAGTACTAGTTGTTAAGTGGGCATTGACCCTAGCAAACATCCAAAAAATAGATGAAACTTTGTCAAGTTGTTTGTGAAATCTTTTAAATATATATATATGCGAATGTATACACACATAAAAGTGTTTTGGAACTTGAGTAAACGTTTCTTTATATATTGTTGTGTAAAGTTCCATGTTTCGGTCAAGTATTGTTTAAGTTGTGTAGTTTAAGGCCTATAGGAAAATGTCACTAGTTATCTTCCTACACCGATCACGCTCTAAAAATTGGGGTGTGATGCTTGAGGCTTCATTTGACTAGACTAGATATTATTCGTCTCGAGCCAAGTATGCTACTAATCTTGTTTCTCATGCAAGTCTTACAGATTCTAAGATTGTACACACTCGTATGGAGTCTAATGCTTATTTTTCAACTACTGATGATACTCTTCTTAGAAATGGCACTCTCTACCATCAATTAAATGATAGTCTTATTTATCTTACTATCACTTAACTAGACATTGCCTATGCAATTTACATTGTTAGTCAATTTATGACTGCTCCGCATACCACTTATTTTGCTATTCTACGTATCATTTGATATGTCAAAGGAATAGTACCTTATAGACTGCATTTTTTTGAGCATTCATCTCTTGATTTGTAAATTTATTCTGATGTTGATTGGGTTAGTGACCCATCAGATCACCGCTCCATTACTAGTTATTACTTCTTTCTTAGTGATTCACTAATATCTTGTCCCAGTAAGAAGCAAACAGTTGTATTTCACTCTAGTATTGAAGTTAAATATAGAGCTCTTGCAATTACTGCTTTTGAACTTCTCTGATTGCATGGTTACTTTAAAATATAGGAGTTTCACATTCTTGTACTACATCCCTTCATTGTTTTAATCATAGTGCTATGCAAATTGCCTATAACAATATCTTTCATGAGTGTACTTAACACATTGAGAATAATTGCCACTTTATATGTCATCATGTTCTCCAAGGCATCATTCGATTCATTTCTATTTCCTCTGCAGATTAGATTGTCAGTATCTTTACCAAGGCTCACTTCCCTATCCATTTTCAAGATCTAGTTTCCAAACTCCAAATAGCAGATCTTCTGCCACCTTGAATTTAAGGGGATGCTAGAATATTAAATTGATCTATTTCCTATTACATATTGTACTAATTAACATGATTTCCTCCTACCGTAGAGCTCTTAATTTAACATATTAAAAGTTTTAGAATTAACTCCTTAATTAGCTCTCTTCCTTATTCAGTACAGGATTTTTGTATGTAAATAACCTGTATAATACATGTACAATATCATCAACATAATATAATTCTGTATTTTATTATGTAACTTTCAATTCTCTATTCAATTATCTAACTTATATTATTAATTAACTCCTTAATTAGCATTTTAATACTTCAAGAAAGATATTTAAATTTAGCATATTCATTGCAGCTTGTGGTTGGATGTGCTTTGCAGGATTGGTGGGAGTGGAAGACGAGAAAAAAGGGTCAACTTTTCCTTTATCTTGTTAGAAAATATTTCTTATAAGAAAATCCTTTCTCACATGTACATGGAAGAAGTGGACTTTAAAGATAGTACCAATTTAGTTGAGGGAGCAATCTCAAACTCAAACTATATCAATTGTTCTTTTTTTATTTATGTACAAATGGAATAGAAGACATCAAGTCACCTACGATCTTGTTGTTAATAAATAGTGGTGCTATGATAATAGAGAAAATATTTTCTCTATGAAACAATGAGCGTTATTTTTTACTACACAACCTCATATATCATATTAAATAAAAAGAATATTTTTATTATTTTAATTCTTTTATAGGAAGGACAGAAAAAATTTCTAATCTCTATTTTTTGACATGCAGAACAGATCAAGAAGATGCAAAATGCAACAAGTGAAACAAGACCATAACACCGATGGATCAAAACTGAAACAAGAATGGGACTAAAGGACGAAGATGAATATTTTTTAAAATTCCGCACGCCAAAATAAGATTTAGCTTAAACAATGAGCTAGAGAGAGTTTATTAAAAGAAAAGAAAAAGTGAGTGAAGGATTACTGGCTCATCTCTGCATCAGTTGTTTATTTTGCTTTGATAAGTTCACATTTGATGAATTAAGAGGTAAGTTCAAGTTCTAGTCAAGCAAGACTTAATTATACTTTATCCGCTTTGAAAAAAATAAATATTCTTTTTTATTTGTTGTTTAGAATACCAAGAATGTATTTATTGCTTTTTTTTTCTAATTTTACATCTATAATTTTAATAAATACATGACTACTTCATACATCAATTGACTTTTACTAAAGAATAGATTAATAAAATATAACTTTTTCTATTAAAATTAAGGTATTATAAAATGAAATTTCATGCAAGGAAGAAGTAGAATGTAAAGACACTAAAGAGAAATAACATATAGAGAAGAAAAATATTT
>JANHAO010010427.1:0-17670 GCA_026873985.1 Saraca asoca
GAATAGAACGCTTATGGAGATGGTTAGAAGTATGATTGCTCATTCTGAGTTGCCATTATCACTATGGAGTGAGGCCTTGAAAATCACAGTGTATGTATTGAATAGGATTTCTTCCAAGGCAATGCCTAAAACAACTTTCCAGATCTGGTGCAGTTGGAAGCCTAGTTTAAATCATCTACACATATAGGGTTGTTCTGCGGAAGTAAGGGTTTATAACCCTTACATAAAGAAATTGGACACCAGAACTATTAGTGGGTTTTTCATTAGATACCCTGTAAATTCAAAGGGCTTTAGGTTATTGCCCTTTCACACAACCCTCGAATTGTCGAGTCAAATAATGTAAGGTTTCTTAAAGATATTGAAATTAGTGGGAATGATAATACTCAAATTGTTGAGTTTGAGGAAGTTTGAGAGCATGTTTTGTTACCCAAAATATCATTAGTTACATTAAGACATAATCGATCTGTTGATTGTAGGGAGCAACCAAATCAGGAACAGGAACAAACTGCTCTTAATGAAGAGGTTTAACCAGTAACAGAGGTGCTAACTGGTCCTTTTCAGAATACTGAACAAGTTGAATTAAGGAGATCTTTAAAGATTAGGAGACCTGTTATCTCTAATGATTATCTTGTATACCTTATGGAGTCTGACTTTGATGTTGGACCTAAGGAAGATCCTACAACCTTTTCATAAGCAATGAATGAGGATGATTCCTCACTTTGGTTAGACGTCATGAAGGATGAGTTAGAATCTATGGCTAAAAATCAAGTCTAGGATCTCGTTGACTTACCAGAAGGGGCAGCGACAATTGGCTGCAAATGGGTTTACAAAACCAAAAGAGATGCTTTTAGTAATGTTGAACGATATAAGGCTAGACTGGTTGCCAAAGATTTTACTCAAAAGGAAGGTTTAGATTACCATGAGACCTTCTCTCCAGTTTCTAAGAATGACTCACTTAGGATAATTATGGCATTGATGGCTCATATGGACTTAGAGTTACACCAAATGGATGTGAGAATAACTTTCCTTAATGGGGATCTTAATGAGGAGGTGTATATGGAGCAACTTGAAGGCTTTAATGATGGTAGTCATAAGGTATGCAGACTAAAGAAGTTTATATATGGACTAAAACAAGCTTCCCGCCAATGGAATCTAAAGTTTCACAAGGTTATCACTTCATTCAGATTTTTAGAAAACCTTGTTGATCAGTGTATATACTTTAAAGTCAATGGGAGCAAATTTATTTTCTCTGTCCTATATGTAGACGACATCCTCCTTGCAAGTAGTGATATTAGTCTGCTGGAAGAGATTAAACAGTTTCTCTCTGCTAGCTTTGCAATGAAGGATATGGGTGACGCCTTTTATGTCATTGGCATTGAGATTCATAGAGACATGAAAAAGAGAACTTTAGGACTATCTCAGAAAGCCTACATTGAAAAGATTTTGGACAGATTCGGACTGAGAAACTATCAATCCTCTCCTGCACCCATAGATAAAGGGGATAAATTCAATAAAGACCAATCACCTAAGGATGAATTGGAACTAAAGCAAATGAAGAACATTACATATGCATCGGCAGTTGAAAGTTTGATGTACGCTCAGGTCTACACAAGACCTGACATATGCTTTGCATTTGGGTTACTAGGACGCTATCAGAGTAATCTTGGGATCCAACATTGGGTAGTTGCAAAGAAAGTGATGCGGTATCTTCAAGGAACCAAGGATTATCAGCTTACCTACAGGCATGTTGACCATTTGAGAGTAGTCGGCTATTCAGATGTGGACTTTGCCGGATGTGTAGATTCTAAAAAATCTACTTCAGGATATGTGTTTCTTTTTGCTGGAGGGGCTATTTCCTAGAGAACTATTAAGCAGACCATTGTGGCTGCATCTACCATGGAGGCAAAGTTTATTGCGTGCTATGAAACAACGACACAGGCATTATGGTTGAAGAGTTTTATAAGTGGTCTTCAAGTTGTCGATTCTATAGAAAGACCAATCAAGATCCATTGTGACAATGTAGTTGTTGTTTTCTTCTCTAAGAATAACAAAAATGACAGCAAAAGTAAGCACATCGACATTAAGTACCTTAGTGTGAGGGAATACATCCAGAGAAATATGGTGGTTATCGAACACACCAGTACAGATACTATGATTGCAGATCCTATGACTAAAGGTTTATCGGTAAAGCAGTTTCATAGTCATATTAGATGTATGGGCCTTTTCAGGATGTAATTTCTCTTGATGTAGTTTGAAAAACATATTATTATTTTTGTTATTTTTAGAAAATAAAGTTGAATCTGATTTCCATCAAATTGCACAAATACAGTTTTGAATTCATTGGGATATTAAGTTGGACCCAAGCAACTTATTTTATGTCATAAAGTTACCCTAAAGTGCTTATTTTGAAAAATGTTATACATCATGACACATGGATGGAAAGTATCCACTAATCAGGTATCACTGCCATTGTTCATGTGTAGCATTTTTTACAATAAGTGGGAGTTTTCCACAGATAAATGGAATATTCGGTTTGACCAAAATAAGGATAAACACTCTCATACAATTGTGTCATGGGGCCAAGTGGGAAAATGTGAGAATATTGAATAAGAATGATACATTGAATGAGAATGTAGGGAAGCCCAATGTGAGAACATTGAATAAAAATGATACATTGAATGAGAATGTGGAAAATTCAATATGAGGAGAGAATGAATGAGAAAGTGGCCCTCATGATTCAATTATGGATTAATTTTTGTATTAAATAAGAGTGTGATATTCTATTAACTGTGGATATTCATTGTATCCTTTTGATGGGAGGATACATTAAGTAGCAGCATGAGGGATTCCTAATTCCACCTATATATATGAGGCTTGTGTCTCCATCTAGACATCCCAATTAAGATAGGTAAGAAATTAGAAGACGCTCTCTATTCGATCAATTTGTTTGTGTGTTCAGACGTCTGAGAAATCAACCAGGATCATCAAACTATGGTTGAAAGTTAGTTTCCGCTGTTTAATATATACATTTTATTTATAAAGATTTACAAATCTTTACTAAAACATTACCAATCTCAAAAATCATGCATCCCTTCATTGTCCTGATCACAAATTGACGCAATTTTGCATCAAAGAGAAATGTTACGTTCCATAAATCGGAGGTAAGTTTACCATTATGTGGAATTGTGACAAATCCACGTGCAAACTGAACGTGGGCTTAGCAATACCCTGCATCAAATCCATAAACTCTATAATCAAACATATGATGATTGCAGGCCCGCAGGTGAGAGAGAGACAGAGAGAGAGGCGTCAGCTGCCCAATTCTTCTTCTTTATTTTAATTTATTTTTGGTCTTCCATTAGCTACCCAATTCAGTTTGAAAAGATTGGGAGTTCTTGGACCAAGGATACTTCCAGGCCATACATCCCAAACTAGGCCCAATGGGTCAACCTTGTGGCCCATGTAAGAGTGAGGCCCTAACTCCTTCAATTCCGAGCTTCCACCTCACCGGTCGGCTCTTCCTCGTCCTGAGCCAGCTCGCACACTTTCCCTGCGGCATGTTTCAGTAACAAACTTGAGGAAAAGAAGCTATCAACGTGACACATCCATTTTCTTTTCTCATTCATTTCCTCCCTCATACCTTCTTCTCTTCTCGTTGTAGCCGTCGTGGCTCTCTCACATCCTCTCACACAAATCATGGCTTCACTGTAAAACATCTTCGTATAAACTAAATCTCACGAACCCGAAATCTGATGCTTCCTATGATAATGGATTTGAAAAGGCTTTCCATCACCAAGCCTTCGCCTTTCTTATCACCCATCACGCGCCCCTTGACTTGGGTTTCATCCACCGCACAACACCACTATCTCCATGACCATGACCAACCTCAGCCGCCGCCACCACCGCCTCCGCGGTTGCCCTCCCAGCAACCTCCACAACCTTCTAAGGAGAGTATGCTGAACTGGGTACCTTCTATTCTCTCGAGCAGGGTTCTAGATTCTTCTAAGTGTAAATTACTAATACCTCATTTGTCTCCTCATGATTTTGATAGATTATTCTTTTCCATTAAATCAAATGTGAACCCCAAAACCACTCTAAATTTTTTTAATTTTGCTGCTGAATCTTTCAAGTTTCAATTCACGGTTCGGTCGTATTGCCTTTTGGTTCGTTTGCTTCTGGCTTCAGGTTTTTTGGCGCCTGCCAGGTTGCTTTTGATCCGTTTGATTGATGGAAACTTGCCAGCGTTGTTTAGATATAGTGAGAACAGGCACATTGAAATAGCTGTTTTAATGCTGGAGCTGAATATGGATCTAGAACGGAGACCACATAGTGAGCTGGATTTGTTGCTTCATGTTCACTGCACCCAATTCAGGAATTTAGGTTTTGGTGCTGCTATTGATACTTTTCACTTATTCGCGAGAAAGGGTATTTTTCCATCTCCAAAAACTTGCAACTTTGTGTTAAGCTCTTTAGTAAAGGCGAATGAGCTTCAGAGGAGTTATGAAGCGTTTAACCTTATTTGTCAAGGTGTTACTCCAGATGTTTACTTATTTACTACTGCTATCAATGCATATTTCAAGGGAGGGAGGATTGAAGATGCAATTAGTTTGTTCTTGAAAATGGAGGAGATAGGAATTGCACCAAATGTTGTTACCTACAATAACATGATAGATGGGCTATGCAAGAATGGAAGATTAGAAGAAGCATTTCAATTTAAAGAAAAGATGACAAAAAGACATGTGAGTCCAAGTCTTGTGACATATAGTGTGCTAATTAATGCTTTGATGAAGTTGGAGAGATTTGATGAAGCGAATTGCATTTTGGAAGAAATGTGTAAGAGAGGATTTGCCCCAAATGACGTTGTGTATAATACACTGATTGATGGGTACTGCAGAAAGGGAGATATGAGTGAGGCGCTAAGGATCAGGGATAACATGTTATCTAAGGGCATAGCACCCAATTCTGTTACTTTTAATACAATTTTACAAGGATTTTGCAGGAGTAATCAAATGGAGCATGCCGAGCAAGTATTGGAGGTGATACTATCAGAGGGGTTATCTATTAACCAAGATGCATGTTCTTATGTTATCCATTGGTTATGTAGACAATCCAGATTTGATTCAGCACTGCGCATTGTAAGAGAGTTGTTGTTGAGAAACATGAAGGCCAGTGATACCTTGCTAACCCTACTAGTCTGTGGACTTTGTAAGTGTGAAAAACATGCAGAGGCAATTGAGCTTTGGTTTAGCCTTGCCAAAAAAGGGTTTCCTGCCAATACAGTGACCTCAAATGCTCTTTTGCATGGACTTTGTGAACGAGGTAACATGGAGGAGGTTGCCACAGTAATGAAAAAAATGCTTGAAATGGGTTTGTTACTGGATAGAATCTCATACAACACACTTATTTTTGGCTGTTGCAAATGGGGTAGAATTGAGGAAGGTTTCAAGCTTAAGGAAGAGATGGCTAAGCAAGGAATTCAACCGGATATTTATACCTACAATTTCCTAATGAAGGGGCTGAGTGACACGGGAAAGATGGATGATGTACACAAGCTTTTGCATGAAGGCAAAGAAAGAGGCCTGGTTCCGAATGTCTATACATATGCATTGATGATAGAAGGATATTGTAAGGATGACAAGATTGAAGAGGGTGTAAAGTTATTCAATGAGTTAGTTAATATGAAAGTAGAACTAAGTCCTGTTGTGTATAACATAGTTATTGCAGGCTATTGCAGAATTGGGAATATGATGGAGGCCTTTAAATTTCTTGATGCCATGAAAAGGAGGGGTATATCACCAACCTGTGCTACATACTCGTCTTTAATACATGGATTGTGCAATATTGGCCGAGTTGATGAAGCTAAAGATATATTTGAAGAAATGAGAAATGATGGCTTGTTGCCAGATATTGTCTGTTATACTGCATTAATTGGTGGTTATTGCAAGTTAGGCCAGATGGGTAAGGTGGGGAATGTTTTACTTGAAATGTCTGCAAACAATATTCAACCAAATAAAATTACTTATACTGTTATGATTGATGGGTATTGTAAATTGGGCAATGTGGAAGCAGCAGCTAAGCTTTTGAATCAGATGATAGAAAATGGAATTGCACCTGATAACATCACATATAATGCATTGGGAAATGGTTATTGCAAGGAGAGGAAGGTGCAAGAAGCTTTTCAACTTTGTGATCATATGTCTAGTATAGGAGTGCCCTTGAATGAAGTTGCATATACTACATTGGTTCATGGGTTGCATCCACCTTCAACACCTGGAAATTAAGAATAAACAGGAGACATCTCAATGGTTGGATACTCAGTTGATACTGTTATAATTTTATTTGTTTCTCGCCCATTATTTGGAAGATAAAGCTTTCATCTGCTTGATCTCAGACATGTGGATAATAGGCAACCACGAGAGTGTCTCTGAATTTCAGAGGTTAGTCATTTGAGATAATATTGACTTGTTTGCTTTGCATTCTATTTGTTAATTCCTTTTATTATGGTCTGAATAAATTGATTGACAACTATTGATTTTTTCCAAGAAAATGATTCTAGGGGTGGGTGTGTCGTGGATTTCCTAATCTAATGGCATCTTTAAATATAGACACCTGTCGAAATAATTGTTAAGATGTTGCTGCTTATGGCACATTTAAATATGTGTATATATATATATATATATATATTACATAATAAAAAAAGTTGCATTAATAAATATTTGATTCTTTTAGGTAGTGATCCATTTCTCATGCGTTGCAAGAGCAGGGAACTTGAATTGCAGATTGAATGGATAACTGTAACTAATATTTTGTTGCTACTTAACTATCTGCTAGGTCACAGTCTTCATCTTGATTCTATTCCTGTTTCAATAATTCAAAAATAAATTCCTGTTGATGAGGGAACCAACTCAAGCCAGTTCCCAATTGACACTTTTAAAGGCATGGTTCAAACAAGTTAAGAGCCAAATTGTCTAGCATCAAATGGATAACTGTTCCATTTTTTTGTATATCTTGTCTGGTGAGGGTCCCAGTTGGATTATTTACTTCATTTATATGTCCAGTTTGTGAATCTATGTGCTTCTGGGGCTCAGTTGTGTTCAAATTTTTCTTTGGCTTACAGGGACCTCTGCCATATGATCACCAGATGTTGCCTGGATAGAGGATCTCAATACGAAGTTTAAAGTCAAACTCAAATCTACCATTGTAGCATCAAGGATTTGAAGAAAGAAGCGAAATAGTTGTATCTGTAAAGAAAGAAGCAAAATAGTTGAATCTGTAAAATGGTAATGTGCTTTTAACATGTGTAAACTGCAAATTAACTATTGTCTATGTTTTTTTTTTTTTCCTTGAAACTGACTGCCTTACTTCCAAAGAAATGATGCTAATCTCATTAAGATTAACGTCTTCTTACTCGACAAGGCACATGCTTGTGAGACCCATAAGTGTGCGGCCTAAACAAATGTGTCTTGTGAAGTAAGAACAAGTGACATGGATTGAGTGAGTTTAACACTCTTGAAAATACAAAAAAAAAGATTTTAAAACAAATGAGCAATTTCCGCCAAAAGATGTTATGGCATTTAGGGCCAATGGAAACTTGACGTGGAAATAAAGCAAAAACTGCTCAACTAGTATACAAGGGTGTGGGAAACATGAACATGCTTTCTGGCTTGAATGCATGAACAGTTTTTCTCCATTCTTTTTATGCATGAATAGATTACGCCAACTTATTTTCTTTGAAATTGTGTTTTTTTTTTCCTTTTTTGTTGCTATTTTTTGCTAGAGAAGGGTTTGATATACTCCCAAAACTCCCTAATAGACAGTCGAGTTCACAAAACTTTTGAGTCCCAGTTTGTGGGGGAGTAACTCTTTAGAGACGAGGGTATCTAGCAGAACTTTTTTTACTTGGGACTCTTGTAGTTCTAAATTTACAATATTTTCGACAGGTATGAGCTGGTGGCAGGGACTTGAAGATGTCCAAGCTTTGGCGTGTAACTGGCATTTCAGGAGAATCTGATTATGGCGATTCACCGGTAATACATATGCTGGCCAATGACGTATGGTTTTCATCTCTTTAACATCAAGGTCTTTACTCCTGAAACGATGGACTTCTTTGAGGGGTGAAAGGAAATGAAATTCAAAAAAAGGGAAAAAAAAAGATATATATTCTTTGTCATTTAGTGAAGCAATACATTGATTTTTAAATAGGCGAACAATAAAAAATTGTATCATGGGGAAATAAATGTATTTATAAATCCTGTTATGTAAGATAACACCGCATGGCAACATATAGTATAATGTTTTTTTTTTCTGGTCAAACCAGATAATATTACTTATTTTATTAAAAAAAAACTAAAATAAACTTTATACCTTTAAGGATTATCAACCGATATTACAACTATTATCGCTATTTTAAATAATCAATTTCTATTTTACTTTCGTTTTTATTGTTCGTGGCTGCCTTTGTACATATTTAACTCACTTCAATTTCTTATATATTATAGAAAAACACAATTTTTTAAATTGGGCTTTTAAGTATTTTCAATGGAATCTATCATTTTAATAGAAAAAAAATTATATTTATCTTTTGCTAAGTTTACACTCTCAGGGGTTGCTTGTCAAATTCTAAAATTAGTTCTAAAGAGTTCAATGTAAGGCTGCTCTTATTAAACTAGACTTTAAACTAATTTAACATCAAATTTAGTTTAGTTTAAAATTAATTATAAACTTTGTTTGGTAAATCTCTCATAATCTTGAACCGTATAAAAATATGAAAAAAATAAACTATAATCATAAGGTATCATTGAATAAAAATATTTATTAAATTATATTATTTAAATAATAAATAAATATATTATTTATCAAAATTTAAAAAATACAACAAAATATGTTAAAAGTTAATTATATTATCTTTTTATTTACATCAAATTTGCAATTGAGTGCACTAAATAAGATTCAACCTCCTTTTTTTTAATTTGATAATTGTCTTATCTTCTTAAATTTTACTTCTGTAAATTTTTTCTCTTGTATCATATCATTCATTGAAACATTTTTAAAAATCCAATCATTTTTATAAATACAAACTAATATATAAAATTGATTTCAATGTACAAATGAGAAGATTAATCATTTGGATCTTCTTAACAATTAAAAAAAAAAAAATACTGTGCACTTTCATTAACTTATACTCGAACAAAAGAAAATTTGTTACAAGAATAAATATCAAAAAACCTTATGGATTTGGCATAAGTTTGAGCAAAAATTAAAAAAAAAAAAAGTGACAAGAAACAAGAAATTTTGTAATTTTTTAACTGCAAAAGTATTCTCTATACTTCTAAGACAGGAGAAAATAAGAATTTTGTAGAGATAAAATAAGAGTGAGAAAGATTTTAGAATTGTGAAAATTCACCCGAAGAGGTTTACCATGGAGAGAACAAAGTGCATAAGAAAAATTTTACACTTGAAAAAGAATGATCATAAAAAAATTAGATAAAAGAAAATCAACCTCAAGTAGAAATGTTTAAAAATTTATTTTTACTATAATTCTATTTAGATAAAAACTAATTTTTTAAATATTAAGTAACTAATAAACAAATAAAATTTAAAAGTTGTTATGGGTGTTTTCTAGTTTTGTGCAAAATGGACCGATGAAAGCCCACCAATAGGCAAGCCCGATTAAGAGAGCCTAAGCCACTTAAGAGCTAAGATTGCTCAAACATGCCAGGTTGCAAACTACAAAGCTCAGAACATGGAATGAGGCAGAAGCCCTACTTACGTAGCCAATAGTTTGCCTTGCATGAGCTCACATTGCCAGAAGCAAACTTGCGAGCTCGATCTCGCTGACCAGAAACCAACAACCACCCCAGATCAAGAGTCCCAACTCATGGGACGTAACATCTCACCGAGCAAAAGGCTCGTTAAGGGTAAACCTGAAGTAGGCACCCTCTCAGACCAAATTCATGGGGCCATTCTGCAAGAAGTAACTAACATGGGCCAACTAGCAGAAAGTAATCTACAGAAGTCGGGCAACAGTCTACAGAAATTGATTTGCAGAAGCTATACTTGTTACATACATTTATTATTTGATGTAATAGAAATACAACTTATGTAATTATATTTGTAACCTCCCAGACTCTATAAATAGGAAGGAGGAGATCATTGTATGGGAGACAGGAAGAAACACATGTTGTAACTCTATAAAAATTTCACCAGAGCAATAAAATAATACCGTGGATATAGGGACCGGTGCTGTCCCATTTTAGCCAAATCACATTAAAAATCCTTCTGCATTCTTGCTGTTTTTCCTCTTTATCTCTTCATCCTTCGTTTGTACAACCAGATTGCAGTTTGAGTCCCTGAAAACTCTTTGGGTTGGCTGGATTTGGACCAAATCAAATTTTACTATCAACTTTTTAGTGTCGTTTGTAGGGACTTATCTATATCTTGGTTGATCTTCTTTTCGACTGTAATGGCCAGAGGGAAGACCCCCATAAGCTCAAACACTCTAGTTGATCAGCCGCCAGGTGCTCTCACTGCCAGTATTGCTGTCGATGCACATCCTGAAACCTACCGCCAACCTGCTACTACTCTTAGAACTGATGAGGTGCAGACAGGACACCAACTCTAGCAAATGTTAGAGAATACAGTAAGGGAGTTGGCAGACACGGTTAAAGTGTTGACATAAGTGTAAGCCCTGGGCGCATAAAAATAGGCTGAGATTACTGTGTAACTTCAGTAGCTATGTGAAAGAGCCCAGAAGGAAAAATCTACTAGGCAGGCGCATCAACACTCTAACTCAGCTCGCTTCACAAATCAGTGAACGAGGTCAGGAGCTCGCCCAACATGTAAGAATCATGATAGTTAATGACTTAGGGGCTCACATCGAGCTGAGAACTCAAATAGGTCAAGCCAGGGAAATACTTCAGGCCGCTTTCTCCGCGACCTGGAGATAAAGGAATTATTTGAGAGGCTAAAATGACTATAGGAGCACCCTCGAGCTCAAGATGATCCAGCTCGTGATGAGGGTAGCTCACCATTCTCCAAAGAAATTGAAGCCTAGCCTCTCTCTCACGAACTTAAAGTCCTTGCAATTCCACTGTATAATGGAAACAACGACCCATGTGACCACCTAGATGTGTTTAATATTCAGATGGACCTTTAAACAACTGATCTTCTAGTTAAATGCCACATCTTCCCAGCTATATTAGGAGGCATACCTCGAACATGGTTCAGAAGCCTTCCAGTTCATAGTGTTACTAGCTGGGATGAGTGCTAGAAGAAATTTATCAATCAATACCAAGCTTTAAAAAGGTAGCTCGCACCTTTTTGCCATCTCACAATGATCTTCCAGTGTAAGTATGAATCATTGAAAGATTACATAATTAGATTAAAGCACGAGGCCAATTCAGTAGAAAATCTCTCAGAAGAGAATATCTTGACAGTGATCTTTACAGGACTCCACAAAGATAGAAAGCTATATAAAAGCCAATACAAGTCCCCGGTAAGAGATCTAGTTGAATTTTACGAATGAGCTGCTAAACAGTTCAGGTGGGATGAAACCTATGGCATGAAGTTCAAGCAAGAGGACAAGGTGAACAGCTCCACTCAAAGCAAGAAGAGGAGCGATGAGAGTCAGAAGACTGACCCCAGTATCCAGCTTACGAAGAAAGTGAGAATCGAGCGACCCAACTATCAAGGTCACCATGAAAGTTACAATATCTTATCTGACACTTAAGATAGGATTTTCGCCATAGAAAGAAATAGGGAAGATTTTAGGAAATCCAAACCCTTGAGGGCCCCCGACAAGTTCAGAGACACAAGTAAGTTCTGTGCCTATCACAATAAGGTTGGGTATAACATCTTGGAATGTTGGCCACTTAAGAATGCTATAGAAGACCTCATCAAGAGAGGTCGCTTACAAGATTACATGATTTGACCCTCCGAATAACAACCTCAACAACCCTAGTGGATCATTGATTGTGAACAAGACCCTTTGGTTAGGACCATATTTTAATGATGTAGTGATGCTCAAGGCTAATAAAGCCCTTCGAATCTTTCTATGTGCTAATCTTCAACAAAATGTTGTATAAGAAGAAAGTTATTCTGTGTTGACAAAGTCAAGTTCAATCTCACTGCCAGCTTTTCAACTGAGGCACTATTGTATGTTAAGTTCATTGCTAGCTCGTCAGCTGAAGCGCACAGGCACTAAAATAAACTCATCCAACAAGAGCCTTGAGTTGCTGAGGCACGGAGGTGCTAAAATAAACTCATTCAGCAAGAGCCTTGAGCTCGCTGAGGCACGAAAGCGCTAAAATAAACTTATTCAGCAAGAGCCGTGAGCTTACTGAGGCATGACGGCACTAAAATAAATTCATTACTTACCTTAGCAACTAAATTGCTATGGTACGGCTCGCAAGGTGCAACTCTCATGTGACCTATCATTTGTAGCTCTTATGTGACCTATTGTTTGTTGCTCTTATGTGACTTATTACTCGTAGCTCTCATGTGACCTACTTGTACAATACTCATCATTGGGGCACTTTGATACTCAGATTCATTACTAATCTAAAAGCATGATCGATTGGTTGTCTAAATATTTCATTTAGCCGTGATTTGTAAAAGTTTACATTATCAACTATGATTTGTAGAATATTCAACTCAACATGCAAGAATCATGAAGAAAAATCCATTCATTAAAAGCCTCACTCAACGAGATAAATTTACATCAAGAGATTCAAAATATAAATCAAAAGAAACCTATAGCTATTATGCTCTGGAAATAAGACTTGCTTCCTAGAGAAGAACTCCAACCAGCAGAAGGACCGACAGGCGTGCTTACTTCTTAATCTTCTTCTTGTCATCCTTTTTGGCTAAAAGCTCCTTTCTAGCTCTCTGCCTAGCATTGAAAATTCAAAAGAAGCAAACCAATGCGGCTGAAAAGGCTGAACCCCACGGCATAACTGTGAGAAAATAATCCAAGACTTGCGTAAGATCTCTCAGAATCCTCACAAAAGGATTGTCCATAAAGATTTTCTATATGGCAGACCATACACGCCTCACCAGAAAGGCAAACCATCGAAACAATGGGGCTTATCTAAGGCACCCATCAGTTCACTCAATAAAGAAGGAAGAAGGATTTCCCATGTCTTAAATAAGACTAGCTTGGTTTCACCAAAGAGTCCAGAAGAAATTCAACCACTCTTTCATTAAATGGCTTAGAAGAAAACGAGTAGAAATGCTAATGGCTATGAAGCATGTATAGTAGAAGGTATGGCATAGAGTAGATGAAATAACAGGCTGACCGCAAAAACTTTGACTACACGGCAATCCATGAATAAAGGCTTTACTGATGAAATTCAACTCTTAGTCCCACCCGCAAAGCGGACTGAGAGTTGGGGGTTAATGTTATAGGTACTTTTTGATTTTATGCAAAATGGACTAGCAAAAGCCTAGCAACAAGCAAGCCTAATTAAGAGAGCCCAAGCCACCTAAGAGCTAAGATCACTCAAAGGAGCCAGGTCGCCAACTAAAAAGCTCAAAGCATGGAAAGAGGCAGAAGCCTCGGCTCGCGTAATGAACAGTTCACCTTGCACAAGCTCACATTGCCAAAAGCAAGCTCGTGAGCTCAGTCTCGCTGACCAAAAACCAACAGCGACCTCAGATCAAGAGTCCCAGCTCACGGGACGTAACATCTCACCCAGCAAAGGGCTCATCAATGGTAAACCTAAAGTAGGCACACCCTCAGACCAAGTTCGTGGGGCCAGTCTATAAGAAGTAGCTCACACGGGCCCACCTACAAAAAGTAATCTACAGAAGTCTACTAGCAGTTTGCAGAAGCCGATTTGCAGAAGGTATACTTATTACATATATTTATTATTTGATGTAACAGAAATATAACTTGTGTAATTATGGGTGTGTTTGAAAGTGTTTTTATTTTTTTTGTTTTTAAAAATTATTTTTAAAAACAGCCCTGAGATGTTTTTAAAAATAGTTCTACCAAATAAATTTTTTTGTTTTAAAAATAGTCTATTATTTTCAAGAACATAAAACTATTTTTAAAAACAATAATCAAACAAGCCTTACATTTGTAACCTTTTTGTCTTTATAAATAGGAGGAAGGAGATCATTGTATTGGGGATAGGAAGAAACACATGCTGTAACTCTGTAGAAATTTCACCAGAGCAATAAAACAATACCATAGACGTAGGAATTAGTGTTATTTGATTTTAGCCAAATCACGTTAAAAATCCTTCCGTGTCCTTGTTGTTCTTCCTCTCTATCTCTTCATCCTTTGTTTGCACAACCAGGTTACGGTCTAAGTCCTTCAGAACTCTTCAGGTTGGCTAGATTTGGATCGAACCAAATTTCACTATTAACATTTTGGCGCCATTTGTAAGGACTCATCTACATCTTAGTTGATCTTTCTTTTAACTACAATGGCCAGAAGGAGGACCCCTAGAAGCTCAAAAACTCCAGTTGATCAGCCAACAGGTGCTCCCGCTGCCAGCATCGCAGCCAGTACACATCCTGAAACCTACTGCCAGCTTGTTGTTGCTCCTGGAACTAATGAAGTGTAGAAAGGTCACCAACTCTAGCAAACGTTAAAGAATATGGTAAGGGAGTTAGCAGACGCAGTTAAAGTGCTACGTAAGCGTAAGCCCTAGGTGCATAATAATAGGCCGAGATTGCTGCATAATTATAGTAGCTATATGAAAGAGCCTAGAAGGAAAAATTTGTCAGGCAGATGCATCAGCACTCTGACTCGGCTCATTCCACAAATCAATAAACGAGGTCAGGAGCTCGCCCAACACGCGAGAATCATGATAGTCAATGACTTAGGGGCTCACATTAAGTTGAGAACTCAAACAGGTCTAGCCAGGGATATACTTCGAGCTACTTCCTTCGCGACCCAGAGATAAAGGAATTGTTTGAGAAGCTAAAATGACTAGAGGAGTGCCCTCGTGCTTAAGATAATCAAGCTCACAATGAGGGTAGCTCACCATTCTCTAAAGAAATTGAAGCACAACCTATCTCTCATAAACTTAAAGTCCTCGTAATTCTGCTGTACAATGGAAACAGCAACCCATACGACCACTTGGACATGTTTAATGTCCAGATGGACCTTTAAATAATCGATCATCTGGTTAAATGCTGTGTCTTTCTAGCTACTTTAAGAGGCATACCTCAAACATGGTTCAGAAGCCTTCCAGCTCACAGGGTTACTGGCTAGGAAGAGTGCCAAAAGAAATTTATCGATCAATACCAAGCTTTAAAAAGGTAACTCGCACCTCCTTGCCATCTTGTGATGATCTTTCAGCATAAGTATGAATCCCTGAAAGATTACATAATCAGATTCAGGCACGAGACTAATTCAGTAGAAAATCCCTCAGAGAAGAATATCTTGATAGTGAGGCTCTGTCATTACCACATTGATGGCCATGAAAAAATGTGTGCATTAAATAAGGAAATGATGGCATGGGCAAAAGCAGACAAAATGAAAGGGCGAGAGTCCAAATGATGGCATAGCAGATCACAGTTGATAGCTTTTACCAGCAAACTATAGTTTTCAGTCCACATATTGCACTGAGAGCTAGGGGCCAATGTTGTGGGTATTTTCAGAATCGCATAAATGGGCTGGTAAAAGCCCAATGAATAGACTTAGCTAATAAGGGCCCAGCTCACTCAGGATTGAGGTCGTTGGACTAAGACATCATGTTGCTAAAAATGAGCTAAGGTCGTTGGTTAGCACAGGTTGAAGCAGCCACCTCAGGTCATTAAGAATAAGGCTCAGTTCGTAGATCAGAGCACGCATCCATAAAATCCTTTCAATTTCCTATTTTAATGAGAGCTTGTTATAACCATCAACTCTTATCTATTATGTAATTCTAATCAAGTCATGATACTTATCGTTATAGATTTACATTCAAACTATAACACTCCAACTATTATAAAAGAGGATGAAATCATTGTATATATACATTCAATCATCAGATACAATATACTCAGTAAAAAATAATAAAAGTTATGGACATAGAGGTTAAACTAACTTTAATTGAACCACGCTTAAAACTTCTGGTGTCTCCCAATTCTTTCTCTCTCTCTTTCTCTCTTTTCACACTCGAATTTACAGTTGGGGTCCTGAACTTGGATTGACTAGATTCGACCATCAACACACTAAAATACATTTACGTGAGACAAAAGTGATTTTATATATAAAATATGTTTAATATTGTAATTTATTTTCCTTTAATTGGGCATATAAAAGTTTAGTAAGCTAGTTATTCTATTTCTCAATTATTTTCGTTAAGAACAATTTTGAAGTAATGATTTGTTTTTAGATGTAATAATTAATAAAAAAAGTATATTTCAAACCCTTAAAGTTTTGTTAGGTGACAATTTACTCTCTTAAACTTCAAAAGAGCTAAAAATTACCTTTTAAATTTTAAAAAAAATTATGAGAATGTTAATTAATTATAAGTTTTAACTAAAAACTAATAAATATGTTACATATACTTTATTGAAAAATTTATTTATTTATTTTTTACAATTCAGCCATAAGATATGAAATTTGAATTAAATATCTTCTTTCATTACCAATATATGAATTTTGTGATCTAATAAACAACAGTTAAAAGTAGCAGAGCCAAAATAACAAATGAGTGGGGATTAAAAAAATTAATATACAAAACAAATAAGTTTTTTATACAATAAATTTAAAGTTACATATACGAAATTTACATCTTTCTTCTTTTTTAATATGTAAAAATTCTTTTTATTTCACAAATATTTTACTTTAATTTTAAATTAGTGACGTCAATAATTAAAATGAATCACTTTAATAAAAAAAATAGAATATGCTTATAAAACAATTGAAGAGGGTGGGGGGGGGGGTCAAATGATCCCATTGTCTTGTATGTGGCTACGCCATTAGAAACAATAATACATTTCATGTCGGTTTAATAATATCTCAGTAATGTATATACAATATCTTTAGTAGTTTAAGCTTTAAATTAATAATCATTTAATATTTTTATAGTTTTATTCAAACTTTAAAAAAGTAATTTATAACTTATCTAAATTAAATGTAAAATTTGTAAATTTTTAAAATTTAAGAAGATAATTTGTCACTTAACAAAACTTTAAGGATATAAAATATAATTTTTCTAATTAATATATCAATAATTTTCTGATATTGATACTTTATACAATAATGAACTGATTTAATATTGAATTTGATAATTTCTAAAAAATAGGATTATAAATTCATTTTTATATTTTAAATAATATAATATAAAAATATTAAATACAACATTTTCATAAAGAAATAAATAGAGAAATTTGTCAAATTATATTCATAAGTAAGTCAAAAACATGTAAAATATACATTCATGTAGGAAAAAATGACTCTTATGCATCAAAATCTACGATGCACCGACAATTCATATAGCAGCCGTGTCGGCGTATCGGAAACGTTTCCGATACCGACACTCATCGACATCGACACAAAACGTGTCGGGGTCGTGTCCGTAATTTCAAAAAGTTCAGACACCCGTTCCCTATTTCGATACCCCTGTCAAGCTCGATTTCAGGGCCGTGTCCGTAATTTTAAAAAGTTCAGACACGCATTCTCTATTTCAACACGCGTGTCAAGCTCAATTTCCAGCTTATTATTTGTTA
>JANHAO010010428.1:0-17730 GCA_026873985.1 Saraca asoca
AGATAACTTCTCACCACGGGCTTCATCTTACGTATGCAATACATGATGAATGCAATATAAGATGAATGTACAACCTTTTATATCCTAATGCACAGAATGTGTAGTCCAGGATGTGCTAGAACTCAATCAAATTGGTCTAGGGCACCCATCCAGACTAACAGATTTTTCACTTTAGTCCTTTCGATTTCAAAATTTTATTTTAAAGTTTTCCTTTTTATTTTTCCTATTTTTTTTCGGGTGTTACATAGCTTGCACATGAAAATTCATGAAGCAAAAGTTAATTCTAGATTCTTTTCTTTTTTTGAACTGCATTAAGATTGTACACCCCAACAATTATAAATAGAGGTTAAAATCATTATACAAAGGATAGAACCCACTTAAATGGAAAAAATGGATACTTTCAAAAATAGAGAATAATCAAGCAGCCAACCGATAAAAATACTTTACCAAAATAGATAAAGAAAATACAATAACCATTGACGTAAGCATTGCACCTGGCTGAACCACGTTAAAAACTTCCGGTGTCTCCCTGTTCTTCCTTTCTCTCACTCTCTCTTTCTCTTCATACACTCTCAATTTGTAGGTTAGGATTCTAAACTTGGGTTAACTAAATTCACACATTAACAGACACCATGCATCATGACTTTCAGAGATGAAAACGTTATAATTCCACAAGCACCACAGTTTGCTGAATCATTTTTATCATTCCATAAGACCCAATGCAACTAGTAGCAGAAAATATTGAGTAAGGAGATTTAGCTATTGCTATTAACTTGATAAGGTCCAGCAGAATTCGTAGGCTGGTGATTTCAAATGATTATCTAATTTATCTATAAGAACATGAGTTTGATGTCAATGAAGACTCGAATCCCATGACATTTTCACTAGTTATATCTAGTCTTGATTCTTCAAAATGGATTATTGCAATGAAGGATGAATTAGCCTTAATGGATAAAAACCAAGTATGAAATTTAGTTGAGGTACTTACAGATTGTCAGCCTGTTAGATGCAAATAGGTTTTCAAGACCAAGCAAGATGCTTAGGATCAAATTAGAAGTATAAGGCAAGACTTGTAGCAAAAAGGTATACTCAAAAGGAGGGTATCAATTATAAAAAAAGCTTTCTTCCCAATTTCAACTAAAGACTCATTTCGAGTTATTATGGCGTTAGTAGATCATTTTGACTTAGAGCTATATCAGATAGATGTCAAAATAACCTTCCTAAATGGTGATTTATCAGAGACAATGTATATGAAATAGCCAGGTGGTTTCTAAAAGAAGGGTAAAGAGTACTGTTGACGGTCGATTTTGGTAATCGATCAACGGAAGGTTCTGGTGCCCAAACTGCTATGTGATGATGATAGAAAAGACCAAAAAAGAAGGGTTCAAGGAGAAAGGAAGAGAAACTAGACAAAGTTTTTATCATGGTTTGGCCAAAGTCCAAATGATCCCTACGTCCACAGTAGTTATCCTTTATTTTCTTCTTGGTTTTCCTTACATACAAGCATCAAATATATGAAAAATCTTTTTTCTTGGCAGAATCTCTAGATCTCTCTTCTTTCAATCTCCCGCCCCCCTTTTATACATGTAGGAGAGCTACCAACTATAAACTATTGATATAAGATTATGATTACATCTGTACTATTCATTTAATGCTAGACGTGGAGCAATAAATGTTGGGTAAATCATTGTCAGACCTTAGGGGCTGCTGTGCAGGTTGGCAGAGTATTTTAGGCTGTGTTTGTCAAATGTTAGCCATTTTCCTCGGTGTAGAGGGGAGTTCGTTGTTGCCACCAATATTTGAAACCTCTGAGCTCATGCTGCTTCTTCAGCAACCTTGCTTGGACTAGATCGCGCCTTTCTCATTTTGGGTCCTGATTCTTTGGGGCTTCAGCCGGCCTTCTATCGTTCAGCCCAAATAATGCTCATAACAAGTACCTTGTTTGCAAATTGAAGAAGTCCATATATGGCTTGAAACAAGCGTTTTGGTAATGGTATCTCAAATTTCATGAAATCATTATCTCTCTTGGGTTTAAGGTAATGTTGCAGATTAGTGCATATACATAATGAGCAGTGCAGGTAGCTTTGTGACCCTAGTTTTATACGTTGACGACATTCTTCTTATAAGTAATGATGAGAACATATTGATTGAGACAAAGTAAATGCTATCAAAGCATTTGAGATGAAAGATCTCAAGCAAGTCTCTTTTGCCTTAGACATTGAGATACATCGTGATAGATCTCTAGGTATTCTTGGCTTGTCTTAGTATCCATACATTAAGAAAGTATTGAAGAAGTTTAACATGTTAGCATGCTCTCATGCTTTTTCAACTATTCAAAAGAGTGAGATTTTTTCAAATGCTTAACGTCCTCAAAATGATAAAGAAAAGGAAAAGATGAGACATGTCCCATATGTGTCGATCGTAGGTAGCTTGATCTATGCTTATGTATGTTCACGTCCTGACATAGCTTATGTTATAGGTATACTGGGGAGATACTTGAGTGATCCTAATCAGAGATATTGAACTACTACTAATAGAGTAATAAGGTATTTGTAAGGTACCAAAGATTTCATGCTGACCTACAAGGGATCAGGAGATTTTGTAGTTATAGGCCACTCAGGCTCATATTTTATTGGTTATCCAAATGATCATAAATCAACATCTGCATACATCTTTATGATGGCAAGAGGAGCTGTGTCATGAAAAAGTATTAAGTAGTCACTTACAGGAACTTCCACAATGGAAGCAGAGTATGTCTCATGTTACGAAGCTACTCATGAAGCTGTATAATTAAGGAACTTCACTGCTAGCTTTAATATTGTTGAAAGTGTTTCGAAACCCTTAACCATTTGCTACGACAATACTGCTACTATGAACTTCTTTCTAAAGAACAAAAGTTTTGTCCGTATGAATTACTTTGATGTGAAATATCAATTTGTGAGAGAGAAGATATGCGAGCATGTTACTTGTATTAAGCACATTTCCATAACTCACATGCTTGCAAATTCACTAACCAAAGGCTTAGCAATTAATATGTTCAAAGATCATGTAACCAATATGAGTTTATCTAAGTCTTTTAATGTTATGGGTTTGTATGAGTTTTGTAATTGATTTTTTTTAATAATATGTATTGCTTATCTCGAGATTTGTTCAATGAAATATTCATGATGTTGCCATGTTTTTGTGTACATTTTTCATTTTGGCATGTTATTAGAGACATTTAGACTATGTCACATTATTGTGTTGAGAATGTTAATTCTCATTTGGCATCTTAGGTGGATGCTAAGACCATTGTGTGAAAACTTACATATAGCACAATTTTTGCTATGTAGATCTTGTTATGCACATTTTAAGTTGATATCCCTATTGGATATCAATTCTTTTGGTTGGCGAGGTGAAGGTATTCAGTGTGTAAGATATCAGTATCCCTATCGGATATGTTATTTTACATGATTGGATATTTATAATCTCAATTTGACCTATGGGTATAACAGAACCGTGATTAACTTGGCATTACTTAAAGTGGCTACTATTTATAAATTATGTGGTCCAAGTAGGAGATTGTTAGAATTTCACATTTGGACCTACACAATTCATAATTAAAATGTGTTAGATAATTGACCTATTAGTGACATAACTATGTTGGGCTTCATTAGATACTTAGGCCTTCAAATTGAATAATGGGTTAAGATCCTGTGATAGGTAGGATCCTGATCCAGTTAGCTCTATTAATAGATAGGTCCCTATTCACTAAATCCTAAGTCAAATAGTATTTTCCCATTAGTTGTTATTAGAGCTCTTTGCCTGGGATTTACTTAAGGAGAAACACTATCACAACAAAATTATTCTCAAATCGTGATATAGGAATAGTGATACAGAAACCAAATAAAGAATTGTATCAAATTTGTTGATCATAGATATTGATCTAAATTCATGTATGAATGAAATTATTGATTAATTTATTATTTGTTCTATAATCTATTTATGTCTCTTAACACAATTAATTGATACATTTTATTTAAACTAATTATAACAAAGATAATCATAATATATTTGCAAAAACAATTATTTAAATTGATATGGAAAATATAAACCTTTTGAAAAGGTTATAGATGAAGATAGAAATAATTATCATACTAATATAACTAAATTAGTTACTGATAATTTTATTGCATATAAATAATTTAAAATTAAATTAACAAATTCAAATTGAAAATCAAGTGTGGATAATTATTTTTTAAAATATTGAATTTTAATTACATATAACTATTTTTTTAATAATTCAACTTCCAAATAATATTAATAAATTAAAATTAAAAATTAATTACAGACAATTTTTTCTCTGATGGATTAGGAATTGGTTATAAATAATTTTTTTAATGAATAAGTTCTTTTAAAAAATAATTTCGATCTTAATATTTTGATGCAGCAATTTCAATATGTTAATACATATATTCTTTACTTTTATTAGATCATCAAAATTTGATTTTTTAACTCTAAATTTTTTTCTTCCTAATTCTTTCAAAAGTAAAAATAAATAAAAAGTAAAACTTAAGATATAGATAATAGTGATAACTTGATTTTGGAAGATTAATTAAGATTTGATATTTTTATTTTTTTTCTTAATTTTTGAAAAGTTAAAGAACATAAAAATAAAAATAAATAAATAATAAAATTTTAATTTATTATTAATAGCGTGACTTCACCAACAATAAGGATTGTGTGATATTATCAAATAATATTAACATGATATTATTTAAAAAAAAAAAACATTCTAAAAATCTTTTTTATTATATAATATAGATAAAAACAATTTTACAAATACATGTGTCAAAGATGCAAAGGAATATAACTTTTTAAAGTTTATAATTTGTTTAGAGGAAAATGTATGCACAGCGTGGACATGCAATTGAATTTAAAAGGGTTTGATTGCAGAATTTCAGGGATAGGTGGCAGAATCAAAAAACTAATTTACTTACTAATTATTTGGTTCATATATAATGAAATCTATTACTGTTATTTAATCTTAACGGATTCCCTTTCATTTGAAACCTTTCATTACCTCAAGTATCAGATTACGTTACCATCTAGAAAAAAAAAATTATCTCTCTTTCCTTTTGTTATCACTACTTATTATTACATTTCGCTGTTGACTACCTCCACCACTACTATCACTGTTGGCCAACACTTATCACTAACTTTTGCTTTTGATCACTATCTTCCACTGTGAGCACTATCTACCACTACTACTATCATTAATCACCTTTCATTACCTTTTGTAATTGACCACCACTCACCACCACCACCTCATTTTGCCATTAACCACTGTCCAACATTACTATTACTATTGACTACCATTTGTCACCACTTTTCGCTATTGACAATCACCCAATACCACTATAATTATTGACCATCACCTTTCACTATTGACTATCGCCACCATTCTACCGTCGTTGGCCACCGCACACCACTCTAATCGTTATTGACTACCATCCATCATTACTTACCACCTTTGACTATTATTCACTACTACTTACTATTATTAACCATCATCAGTCATCAAGTATTACTATTGATCATTGCCTGACATTCTTGACCGTCAATTACTATCACTTGTTATTATTAATCATCGTTCATTACCAACTATGGTTTAACTATTGTCCACCATCACTTACTCCTATTAGACTATTATTTATCATTGTAAATCATCACCCAATCAAATAATAAGAAAGAAAATCATAAATTATATAATTTAATTCTTTGACAGAACAAAACAAATAAAAAAGTAATTATTACCATTATTATTATTCTTATTTATCTTTGTTTGATTCTATTTTTTTATCATTTTCATGGGTTAAATCAAAGGCCCCCAATGGTCATAATTCAGCGCGCATGGCTATCTCGATTAAAGGCCAACAATCTCGCTTAAGCATGTTATTAACCTAAAAAAAAGTCACTAGTTATAATAGTACAAAATCATTTGATTTTATTTATATAACTGAAGAAACAAGATATTTAATACATTTGTGAAATATTTTAAGGTCAAATTCATAATATTAGATAAGAAACTTTATTAAAAATAATATCAAATGTAATTATATCATAAAAAAATATTGATATTTACTAATAAGTTCAAGATTAAATGCCTAATTATGCATCGTAATGGCATTTAATTAGGATCTCAGTTATAACACTTGAATTGAAATGTATTTGCATGTGTTACCGTTGGAGTGTTTTAAAGCAAAAAAAACTGATGACTTTCTCAACATAACCTAACCCGAGATCCCAGGCTTCAATGCAATAAAGTAGCCCAAAAATACAACGTTATGGGTCTGCCCACAGCACTCATTTTCTTGGGGTAGAAGCATTCATTGAGAAAGGAAATGCATGCTTCATATTTATTGCCTTTGCTGCTCATGAGCTGTACATAGAAATTGTTGGTTTTTTATTATGTATTTTTATTCTAAAGATGCTTTTCTAAGGAGAAGAAGATGCTTCACATTCGTCAGCCTGTAACAACTATATAATTAAATTGAAGCCAGAATGACAATGACTTCTTTGAGTTTACATTAGGAAATGCTAATTCTATTAGAGAAAAACACGCACATGTTATTTCGTTGACTACACGTGTACTTGCTGTTAAAAACTCCCAAATACTAAAATATCAGATTCAGATAGCCCCAAGAAATAAAGTCCCTTCCATGGTCGCTAGCCATAAAAAAACAATTTGCAATGTCATTAATGTGTGTCTAGCTCTTATAAATTAATATCAAAGAAATTTATATTTGACAGTCTAAGTATATATCAATAACACACAAAATATTATTACATGTCATATATTTTATATTTTTTTTATAAATCAAATAAAATAAGATGAATGTAATTCTTTTGCAAAGTGAAATAAAATAATACAAATGCAAAAAAAAAATTGAATAATTTTATATTTTATAATCTATCACTATCAAATTTGGATCATTTTTTTTTTGTTAATTTTCAGTTATGTTTAAAGAAAGATAGAAACAAGATTTTATGTAGATTCTATTTTGCATAAAAAAAATATTTTAAAACCCATTGTCCATAAAAATTCCAAAAAATTATAAAGATGAATATAGAAATTGATTATGTCTCGTGTCCTAGTCATTACACAGAATGAAAAACCTATCGGTTGCTGCTGTCACAGCTTCTTCGGCCTAAAATGATGGTTGGACTAAGGATTTGAACAACCCTTTTTTTTTTTTTCAAAGTAAGTGCTACTTTATCATTTTTTTTTCCTAACATATGGATAGTTATCCGTGAATCTTAAAGTCCATTGAAACATATATAAGTGGGAAGAATGGTCGAGAGATCACGCCCCATGTGGGGAAAGTATTTAATATGGTGGCACATAGAAAAGGAAAAATGAATACAAAGATTTTGCCATTTTGACCAAATTTAATTGCAAATACAGACCCCAGAAACAAGGAAACTCGGACCTTAAAATCTCTTTTATTTAAACCTTCAACTTCCAAATACTTGACTTTTTTTTGCTTCGACCCAGCCTTGATAATTCAACTTTAGACTTGTTGGACCACAAAGTTATTCACTTTGCATTGCAAATTGCAGTTAAATGAATTCCCATTCCTACTTTCCAGTTTCTTCCGCACATGATGATACTCATTGTATATTATCTTGGGATTCCAAATTCAATATTCTGTATAAACAGTTCTCCGGTTTTTAATCTCTGTTCCCACCTTGTTAATTTCATTTCTAAATAGTTTATAGAAGCAGAGACTGAAATTTGTATTGAAATGAAATTCAACATGGAAAAGCTGAAGAGAAAAACAGAGAGCTATATGGCAACAACTAGGAGCAAAATTCTGAATAGTTTCTATTTCTGCAAAGAAGTGACCCATAAAAGTAGAGAATAGGCAGGGAAAAAGAAAAAAAAAACAAGATAATGAATTAAAAAAGGGGGAAACAGAAGAAACAAAGCTTTTGAGGTTTAAGAATAATATTGATTTAAAATTTTCATCTAAATCAACATATATGAACTATAACATATCTGAGATAAAAAACTGAAAACAGAGCAAGTATTTATAATCTATTTTTCTACCAGAAGCATGAAGAAGAGTTGCTTTTGCGGTTGCTGTTGTAGATGTTTAAAAGACGGAAAAACCTTCTCCTACGATAGTAGAATCCACGTTTGAACTTCGTACAGACCAACCACCTCAGTCTCCGAGTAGATCGAAGCTTTAGCCACACAACTTTCTTAAAACCGACAAAAGACCCTTTGATTCGCTCTGTAAGACTCTTCTTCCGACAGAACTGGTAGCTTCTCAGAAAAAGCTGCCTCTTCTCAATCATAGTGTAGTTCGATTCAGGGTAGTAATAACCAAACGACTCGCTTCTGAATATTGGGTTCAGAACCATCACTTGATTCTCACTATGATTCTGAATTGAAACCATGGTGGTCTTCACAGGCAAAGTTTCAACCTTTGTAGGCACGCAGAGAGAAAAACCGTGTCTTTAGAGAGAAGAACACGAAGGATTAGTGATTTAGTTCCCTATTCTGAAGTCAAAACCCTATATATATGAACGTATGGAAGAGAAGAAAAAAAGGCTGTTTTGTATTTTTTTTAATTTTGAGGTGTAGAAATTCCACGCACCTGACTTTACGTTGTGTTGCTTGCTTTGCTCTGTTTGCTTTGAAGGCCGACCAGTGCGCCGCCGCAGAAGCTAAACGCAACTTCGTTTTCCTCTTTCACACCGTCTTTAAGCACTTTAACACGTGGACAGTCGGATTAGTTCTTCTGCTTTTTATGGACCGTCACGTGCCTTTTGTGTCCCTCTATATGCGTTTGTCCTCCTCCTTTCTTCTTTGGCTTTACATGCTTGCTTGTTACTAATTTTACTTTCTCATGGGTCATTGCCCTATAAAAATATAAAAATTATAAAATAATTTAATTTTATAGACTTAATCCACTCCTAAATATAATTGACACCATCTTCATTAAATCCACACCTTTATGCTCATATTCAATTTAAATCTATTAATATAATAGGTAAAATCTAATTCTAATTCTCACTTAATTTTAAAGTCATAGGGTTGGTTTTTTCTTCTTTTTTTTTTTTTTCATTGACACAATTTGTCACCAAGGAGGTATACTTAACTGTCCTATATCATTACTTCGTCCTATTTTTGTATTTCTTTTAGCAAAAAATAAAAAAATTTAAACATATAAGTTTAATAAATAAATATAATCCCGCTAAATTAAATTTTGCCAAGAAAAATAAATGTCACAGTTGCTAATGAATCCAAAGTCAAGACAAGCGCACAGTATTACACCTAATATGGGCTCTACGTATGGTTGGGTACTGCCTAATCACAGCGGTGCACGTCAGCAGCTTGTCCAATAGTGAAGAAGGATGGATTCCTTAAGGTGGTCGCTGGAGTATTATAATGTTTGCTACAGCCTAACGTGGCCCTCTTGCGTGTGCAAATAAATGGAACAGAGACATTGGTTGAGGTTGATGCCTTGATGGCAACGTAATTAAACGAGGATGATTTTATGTGACAAATGTAACAAATATAATTGGTTTTTGTGAATTCAAAGTATGAAAAACACAAGCATCATAAGCAATTGTACCTGTTCAAAGAGTTATTAGATAACGAATTTGAGCTTAGGTTATCTTACTAATCGAGAGAGGGTGATCAGAATTCCAATTAGGAATTGAACTGAGATAACTTGTTCAAAGAGTTGGATAAACTAGTGATTCAGTTTTCTTTAGACTCTTACCAATCAAATGAATTATCAAGAGAGGGGATTATTTGATAGGTCCAACCAACTCATATTTATACTTTGGTGCATTTTTATGCTCAATCAAATGAATGTGTAAAATACGCATATGAAACCAGAACAGGTCGTAAAATCGTGTACTGAAACCTAGCTTACGTAACTCTAATACCAAACACAATGTTTAGTTGTAGTTTCCTACAAAAATAACGTTTTATTTTTCTTAGATTACAGGTTTTTTTTTTTTTTTTTTTTTGGGATATAGATAAACAAATTTCTTTATCAAGAAAAATGGAGAGAACTGAGCTAGCACACTATTAAACTTGGAGTCTTGGACATGGAAAATTGATTCGATAAAAAGCACTGATCAAAGATTAACAAATTAGAAATTCACTAGCAGGAAACGATGCTGGTACACTACCATCAAACCCTCATCAACGAAAACCTTTCAATATATAATCAACACATTGAAGAAGGCAATGTCATTCAATGAAACCCAACTGGGATTAGCATCTTCCATGTGCATGGGGAGAAAGAATCTATCATTCAATTCCAAGTTAATTTCTCTCTGTATCTCTGATGTTTATATGTGTTAACAAGCATCTACAATTTTCACACACCAGACACTGGACCAATTTCCGTGGAAAGCCCATATTAACCACTGTTTTGCTTGGGAGTGAGACTGACAGAAGGCTCTTAAGACACACGGACACAAACGCAGGTGCAAGATCTGCCAAATGCATTCCTGGAACCAGACAAGCATTCAACTTGGTTCCTAACTCTACTAGAACAGACACGATATTTGTTTGTCCCCCAGATCTCTTCTGTCTCCACTAATGACATTTTCCCCACAACCTAGCCCTGAATATTCCTCATAGTCACCTAGTATCGGTTTTATCAGCTGCAGGAACTTGTGCAGGGTAGCTGGATGGATCCAGTTCAATAAGTGACATGTCATATGGCACAGATACAGAGTTCGACGTATCCACGAGCAAGGAAGATATTGCATCAGATTGTGAAGCATCAGAGATAGGGCCAGAATTTGAGGGGGTGCTTGTGTCAGAAGAAGACAGACTTGAGAGCTGTATGTCATCTAACTTGTTTCCAAACATGAGCTTATTTTTTCTCACAGTGCCCATCTCCGGGCCAATGGGAACAAAAGTACGTGACCTATACTTCCATGTTCCCTCTTCACCTTCACTGTGGTTGTAGAGGACATAATCGTGATATGTTGGTGCAAACTGCCATTTAAGTTTAGAACATTTCAGCACCGTTAAGGCAAACAAAGGGTAGGCAGAATTCTCAACAAGATCCATAGAGAGAATGTAACTTCATGGTTGCTGAGCAAGTAATTAGGCCTGATAGAGAGTTTACACGCAATGTCAAAAGCATGAGCTGAATAGACAAAAGAAAGACTCACCTGGTGGACTGTATCATGGTAAAAGTCATTCAACTTTAAAGCATGGCCAAGGCTAGCTGTCAAACCACGGGAACCACCTATGTTAGCGCCGGCATATTCTTTGTAAGGAAATGCATAAAAGTGGCCAACAGCAGCAATAAGCATCTCAACACAAATGATTAAATTTTGAAGTAGAGCCGCTTCATCTGCATCCTTAATGAATCCTGACTTTGCAGCAAGGAAAACAAGAACGCCCTAACATGTGTACAAAGAAAAGGCACCTGGCTTTTAGAACTTGGTGAAAGCACTAGAGCAAAATAAAGCAGAATAAAAAATTACCAAGCAACACCACATTCAAAGAGGGAGCCATCCTTTAAATTTTAAATTAGATAACACTGGACAGCAGCAATTACACATTCCCTAAATGCTATACAGATGCAGTACCCAAAAAAAAAAAAAAATCTCGACATTCTATGTAACTCCAGTGTCTTGTCCTCGAGGAAAGATTACCCTATCCTAGAATTCACGCTGTAACTTTTTTCCCACGTTTCAGAAAAGAGAGCCAAGGAAATTCCAACTCTGAACAAATTAATAATCATTTCAAAGTCAAATCAGTCAACCTTCCTTACAAGAACTGTCGTTCTCACATAATGTTAACATCCTTTGTTGTGGTCGCACAAAAATTAGCATTCTTTTTCTCCTCTTCTTTAATTTTACAGTCCAGCAGCCAACAAAGGTTGGGAATATGAAAATATAATGAATGTAAACAAAAGATTGTTATGAAAACTTACCTGCCAATAAGTCAGGAATACAACAGATTTTATTATAATGAACTTTGGTACTGGATTAAATGGCCGAAGCAGATCCTTGCATGCCACGTAAAACAAAGCCAGAGCATAGAGAGCCAATGTGTATGAAATTGTATAAATGATAGTCAAATACAAATACGATTGCTTTGGACTGAAATTTCCATCTTTGTACTTTCCCTTTGCATAAAGTATAAGTGTCACAGCAACTAGAAAGGGCTTCAAAATCACAAACTGCAAACACCCTTGTTTGCATTTACGTATAAAACGCCTGCAATAAGAGTTTGAGAAATGATTAAACATCAACAGTTAAAACATCATCACTTTGTCCATTACTATAACTTTGTCAGAATCCCTTGCTTCTCTAGGAACCCTAGAGTTTTCATCCAATGTTTTTAAAAGTCTACAAAGCAAAATAGCCTTTTGTGTGATTCATCATTCTAACCACTTACAAAGGTTACACAGTTGAAAATTTTCCACAGAAAATTCAAGAGAGCAATTTTTAAGGAGTATACAATTGAATTTTCAGGCAGAAATTGAATCCAAACATGAGTACCACAATTACAAGAACCCACCCATCCAAAGGTATAGGAGGAAAGCAACAAGTCATCAGACACCATGATGGCTTCAGAACCCGGCCGCTTAAACTTAGGACTACTGCTCCAGGACCACCAACCCATGCCAGACAGAGTGACAGGAAGTTATAAATGACCCATGCTTCATAGCTGAAGCAGGAGAAAAGAAAAACATTAATAGATAAATTGATGCTGATTAACAAACAAAAATATGTAAAATTCACGTATCTATTCAGAAACAAACAACCATCATGAATAGAAAATAAACAGTTTGCAGGTTATGCATAAATTGGGAATCCAGAAGGAACTAAATGAAAGTACCAGAGTCATATCAAACTAAATAGTAAGAAAATCCATTGCCTTTCCATTCTTATGATTATATGTAAACATTGCTGCTAGAGCTGCACTCACCTTCCCCACCCTGGTCACAAGATCAATGGCAGAATGTTACTATTCTTGATAAATTCTGACTATGGTTTGGGGTAACTAGCTAAGGAAAAAGAAAGGAAACCTCCATACACATCTACATGTCCTCAAATAACCCATAGATGAAATTAATCAATTAGGAAAACTAGAAAATCAATGTCAACCCTAAATTTTAAACCATCCAAAGTAGGATGTTAAATCAGTGAGTTCAATGCAGGAACTTAAATGAAACCTATAACTGCTTCTGAGTCCTGGTCACTACAAGACTTTTGTAGCATAACACTATCATATAATTCATATATCCATAAAATTAGCCACTACTCTTCACAAGCTATTTTCCCAAGTCAAACAGACAAGAACATAGAAGTACGTGTGAAAACCATGAAAGAGGAATAAACAAGAATCATATGACAACCCAATCCAACTTAGAGGCACAACAACCAAACTTCATATGGAAACATAGATGAACTTACACTTCCCGAATGGAATTAAAATAGATTGAACTGTCGGGTAGAACAAGGGACAAGAAAGACATCAATGCATAAACCTGCCAAAGAAAATAAAAACGGGTAAAATTGAATTTTTTAAGACAAATGCCAGAAAACAAACTAGGGAAATTTTGAGAGCAACAGGAAGTAGGAAAAGAGACGGAGCAAAAGAGGTTAAGTAAAATCAAACAAAATGATGACAATGAAAGACACACACAGAACATGTGCAAGTAAATGAAATGAATGAGAAACAAAATAAGTGTCTTTATGCATCAATATCGGCCGCAGAGAGCTTTATGCCAGTGTTTAGTCACAAGGAGCTTCAGAGTTCCCAGTATTCCAAGTTAAAACCCAAGATAACTGATGGAGATTGCATCCCTCACTAATCCCATCGAAAACATCCCCGTCTGCATTTATATAACACTAGAGAAGTTCAAGTAACATGCTAGCAGTCCTCCTCTGACGTAGAAGCATTATAGTTTAATATGCATCTCATTTAATATTAGTAATACTAGCAACCCTCCTTTCATATCTTCAGCTGCCCTGGAAGTCTATCACATCGCATAGAGGGTATAATAATCCCCAAAAATGTAGCCTTCAAAATTTAGTTCAGGAAAAATTCACGCCACACATGCAATTCCACAATTAAAGAATGAAATTTCAAAGTTAACCCAAAATATAACAATGGAAAACGGGGATAACCCCTATGCTATGCAATAAAAAGTTCCAAATGACGGTAATCTGTGAATTGGACGGTAACCATGATGACAAATATGAATATCAATAATCTTCGCAATCAAAGGCAGAAGAAGTCATTCTGATTCAATCACTCACTGGGACCATGAAGATTATTCGAACGATGAATCGTTGATAAGTAGGCTCGGTGTAATTGAGAAGGTGTCTGTAAATATGGATAACAGCCAAAGCAATAGCTCCACAGGTGCACAAGAAAGCCACGATGCTGAAGTAAATTGGAACCAGTTCCCCCATTTTGGGCAGCCAAATCCACACCAAAGTTCCCCTTCTCACATTCACAAAATTAACGATAACAATCAGTACGGGTCTCCAACGATTAATTAACAAACTAGCAAAAACAAAAATTAGCATAGAGAAAAAGCATTTAGGATACAGACCTCAGCAGAAGTGAAAACCCTAGTCTCGAACAGAGACCAATCAGGCAAAATTAGAAGATAGATATTGAGAAAGGAAATAGATCTGTGAAGCGAGAGAAATATGTCAGATTAGAACAGAGGGAATAGTGCCAGAAACGAGGACGAGAATGCTCCACTGGCAGACAATAATGACGGCGGTTAGCCTTGCTGTGAATGAAACTAAAGACAGTACAAAAAATCTAAAAAATTGCCGCAAATAATAGCTATGCTTCGAGTGGACTAATCCACACGCAACGCGCTTTAGCCTGTGCAGATCTCTTAAGATTCAAAAAAATTTCTCACATTTCAGAAATGAATTATAAGAAGATAGAAATAAAATAATAGATTTTTGAGTGCAACGGTGTGATAATTAATTATTAATAATGGCCAATTCTATTATGCATCTAAGAAAATTGTTGCATTCAATCCACCGTGCTTAGGTGTAAGCATAAGATTACTTATGAATCTGCAGAGCAATCACAGCCGTTGTTTTACATATCATGGCAATTCATTCTATTAGCCATTGTATTTGCAAAAAGATCCCTAAATTTATGTGTAAATCATGTGTGAGGCCTTGAAAGTTTTGTGTCTTGCAATGTTGAAAATCAATTATAGCCGTAAATTTACAGAAATCATTTGATTGACAAAAGGTTATATACAAAATAGTAGATGAATGTGTTATTTGATTGATCACTAATTAATAAAATAAATAAAATATAATTTTTTGAAAAGCTATTTATTTATCCTCTCAACGTGAGAATAATTTTTTGTAAGAACTTTTAATTTTTATTTTCAATCAAATAATTTTGAGTACTTTCCAATAAATTCACAAGGGAATTTGCTTCATAAAAAATTCAAATTCTTACAAAAATTTATTTCCTATATAAATCAAATAACTTTTATATCTATTAAGAACTACAAAACTGTAATAAATGATTGTAAAATAAACATTTTTATTAAACATCCCTTAATACAAAATGGTGTTCATGTTTATATAACAAAAATTAACGCTTTATCTAAAAAAATTATAATTAAAATGATATGATTTATTTACTTTTTATAACTAAAATTACAAATATACTCTTTTCACTTCTACCATTAATGTGAACATTAGTATAAATTATATAAATTTTGATTGTGTTAATTTAATTTCTTATGACATTTATTTATCTCTGGTTATGTTTAATTGATTTTTTTATTTTTTAAAATTATATTACTAAATGAGTTTTGGCTTACTTGTGTTGAACCAACATGAAAATTTTATAGCTTAAACTTATTTACAACCATAAATAGAAGTTACTTTAAAGTGCATTTGGATTCACAAAATTGTTACATTTCTAAAAATATTTCAAGATTATGTCATATTTCTATGTGTGGTTCATATTTTTTTAACAAACATATGAAAAATATTTTAAAAGATGTGATGATTTTTCTCATTCTTCCAAAATCATTCTCATGGAGAGATATCGTTATTTTATATTTCCATGAAATATAAATTTTTTAGTAGGGTAAGAAATCCATATTTTACCACCCTCTCTGTTAAATATATATCCCACCACCATTATTTATCACTATACATCCTTAACTTTTTAGGTGATTGATTTCTTTTTCAATAATTTTTTTTGTTACATTCAATATAATTTATGGGAAATTAATAAGATTTTCAGGAATATCTAAATTAAACCAAACATGATAATTTTATATTCCTATGAATTTGATTAACTTAACCAAATATAATAATGTACCATTTCTTAAAATCATGTTTTAGATAATTATATTCTTTTAAACGTTAATATTCCTAAAAATATAAGAACATGCAAACTAAAAGCTCCTAAAGTGTAGTACTATTTCTATAGTTCTCATTTAAAATTATTTTAAAATTGCTCACGTAATAATATTGTGATGTAAAATTTATAAGTATGTTAAGGGCTTGTTTGGTGGTCAGGATAGGATAAAGACGGATAGGATAATAAGGTTGATTAAGAGTAGGATAGGATATGGGCCTGATAAGTTCATATGCTGTCTAGTATTTAATGCACATTAGATAACCTATAAGATAGGATTATGCTATGCTATTTTGTGTTTGAGGTGGATCAAAAAATAGTAAGATATGATATAAATTATATGAAAATGACAAAATTACCTTTATAACAAAATTACATATATAATTTTTTTAAAATCAATTTTAATATATTTTTTTGACTATTTCATACTGCTATTTTTATCATCTTCTCACTGATCTATGCTATTTTTATTTACGTTACTCCCTTCCAAATAGTGGCAATTCTAGTTGGCCTCTACATGCTCCGCCATCCCAGGTCCAGAAGCAGGCTACCATCTGTGCCAGTTAATTTCTTCAAGAGACTGCCATCCAAGTCAGATATGCTGCTGTGAGAGAAAATAATAAGTCTGAGTGCATCATAACCAAATGAAAGGGGGGACAGCAAAAATGTGCATAGCTCCGAAAGTCACACTTTTTTAGTACATGTATATGCAACATTTCTTAAGTTTCAGCTATGAAACAATAACACTTCTTCATGTTTGTAAGCATTTTCTCTGTTAAATTATGGATGGATGTACTTCCCAATAACATTATTAACGTTATCAACCAACTGGAACAAAATAATAGCCACTCTTAGGCCACTTTAACAAGGCAATTGGATCAATATCATGAAAACAGTCCAAAAAAAGGAAACTAAAAGTGAAGGCTAAATTTTAACTTGTTTAGCACCCATAAAAAAATATGGCCAACTATTTTATGAATCATTTTTCACGAACTACCATACAGCAAGGCTTCATTGAAGTATACATTTAAAATCCCCCTGAAAAATTGGATCAAATTTTGCATGTGTCAAATTTTGGATTAACAAGTCAGGAAAACTTAGAACATTAAAAGTCTTTTATTAGGACCACATAACTATAAACATAAAAGCTACTAATAGAATAATGATGGTGAAGAAATTGATAAATATTCCCCCAAAAAAGAACCTTGCCAACAGAGTTCCACTCTATCATGCATCTTCCCATGGTTTAGATAATGTTTCATTGTAATCCAAACATTAAAAGAGGGTAAAATGTAGCCTTTGCCAAATATGGTACTCCATGAAACTTC
>JANHAO010010429.1:0-17668 GCA_026873985.1 Saraca asoca
GTCACTGAAAGTCGTTGCTGAATGTATACCTATTGTGACGACTAAAAAAGGTCGTCACTAAAAGGTGACCTTTTGTGACGACTTTTTGTGTCGTCACTGAAACCTACCTCTTTTAGTGATGACCTAAAAAGTCGTCACTATAGGCCAACCTTCAGTGACGACTTTTTAGTCGTCGCTGAAAAGTCGTCACTAAAAGTCAAATTTCTTGTAGTGTACCTATTAAGATTGAAAATAATGTAACCATTTTAAAACCAAGAAGTGAATGGAATGAAAATAAGAAAAAAACACATCTTTTAGCTTTTACGGTAAAATGGATTGATCCAACTCCTTCTAGCCAAATAAGTATGAAAAAGTATCTAATTGTCTTACTACTAAGGATATATGGGATGCTCTTAAAATAGCTCATGTTGGAACCACACAAATGAAAGTTTTAAAGGTTCATACTTTAGTGTCACAATATAAATTATTTAAGATGAATGATGGTGAATGCATTAAAGACATGGTTCAACATTTTATTGCTATTGTTAATCACTTAAGTATTCTTGGTAGAAAATTTGATAATGTTGACTTAGTGTACAAAGTTCTACAATCTCTGATTATTGAATGGCAGCTTAAAATCAGCACCATCAAAGAATCTATGAAGATGGACATGCCCTCCCTTTAAGAGCTACTTGGAAACTTGGTGGAGCATGAAATGAAGTTAAAAAGATTCTCTATAGAAGAAGAAAGAATTTGACATTGAAAGTTGTTGTTACATTAGAAGATGAAGAGGATGAGGTGGAAAGTTTGGATGATCTTAATGATGAAGATGATGTTGCCCTTATTACAAAAAAATATCAAAAGCTTATGAAAGCACACAAGTCAAGTGGTAGAAAGAAAAGTCCTTCTCCTAGAAGGAATAACAATAAATGAGAGTAAAGTTACTCCTCCACCCCTACATACTCTGAATGCAAAAAGCTGGGACACATCAAACCAGACTACCCTGCCTATCTTAGAAGGCTCTTGGAAAATGAAAGGAAGAAGAACAAACAACCCATCAAGAGAGCTCATTTTGTCACTTAAGGAGATAAGAATGAAGATTTAGCTTGTGAAGAGGAGAAAGATAAAGAAGCCTAGCTATGTCTTATGACCATTGGAGACAATGGTGTAGAGGTATATGATAATGACTCAATACACTCTAATGATGATTTTGATGAATTATATAATGAATTATATGATAACCTAATTAAGGTAAAGAAAAATATGACTTTTTCTAAGAAGATTGTTGCTTATTTGGAAAGTAACGAAAGAGGAAACTGAAAGCCTTAAAATGTCATCTCAATTGTGTGCCATTTGTGACACTTTTAAACCAAAAATTGATAATTTGAAAAAAAACTTTGGAAAAGTTCACAAATGACAAGAAATCACTTGACATACTTCTTGGGAAACAAAGATATGGTTCTAACAAAGAGGGTCTTGGCTATTTACCAAGTGTGCCAAAATCTTTTTACAAAGACCTCTTTGTTAGAATGACAATGGAAAACCAACCATATATAATGTGTCACTATTGTGGGCAAAAAGGCCATAGCATTCATTTTTGTGCCCATAAGAGGAACGCCTATATTCTAAGTGTTGGTGAAAAGCTAGTTTAGTTTTCTAAAGCTTTTTCTTCAAAGTCTAATAACCTTGGTGGACCCAAGACTGCTTGGGTACTAGCTTTAAAAGGATGATTCTTATTGTGTAGGTGTGTGGGAGATCCTAAAGCGACTTGTGATTCTTGGATAGTGGATACTCTAGACACATGATGGGTGATAAGTCCAAATTTTTCTCGATTACTCCATTAGATGTGGACATGTCACTTTTAGGGACAACACAAAAGGAAAGGTTATTGGCAAAGGAAGAATTGGTAAAAATCCTAACTCTTGCATAGAAACTATATTGTTAGTTAAAGGATTAAATCATAATTTACTTAGCATTAGTTAATTCTGTGATAAGGAGAGCAAAGTTACTTTTGATTCCAATTATTGCATAGTTGAGAATATTAATGCCAAGTAAATTGAGCTTATGGGCAAAAGAGTTAATAATATCTACATGATTGATGTTAGTGAATAGGTTAGTTAAAGCGATAAGCCTATGATTAGATAAGTGATAAGCCTATGTAGGATAAGTGATAAGTCTAGATAGGTTAATAAATTTTAGGCCTATTAGGACTCTATTTCATATATATATCTTTAATATAAATACATATGCTTGGTTCATTATTAACAATAACTTTATAATATCTTTTCTCTTTCTCCCTTTTAACATGATATCTAGAACCTTTCAAATCCTAGATATTTTATCACTTCCCAACCTAACTAAACAAAAGTCATCCTTTCTTTTCCTTCTTCTCCTTCTTTCTGCTTTTGATGCTGTGAGTCATGGTGATTTTTATCTGGCAACCATTTTTAGATTGCATGTTTGGCGGTAAGTATCAAGCATATGGATATAGTATCTATGGTGACTGGTAGTTGTCAATTCTGGTGAAAAATTGGATCTATCTAAAAGCATGTGCATAGGAGTTCAGATATGTTTGGAGAATTTTAGAGTATGTGAAGTAAAGAAAAATATATATGGGTTAATAAAGTAGTAGATCGACATGTAACAATGTGTGAGGAACTTTCCGATGACATGCTTCCTCTTGCAACTTCTCTGGTAGTCGGCACACCTCCCTGTGTGTGATGGCTTTCCCCACTTTTGATCTAAGTATCAAAAATAAAAATCCAAACTCTGGGGGTGAAGAAAAATTAGAATGTAAAATCCTCTTTTTAGATCTGATCCTAACATCAGCTAGAATTATTGACCAGAAGTTAGATGTAAAGGGCAGATAGTATCTGGCTTGGAGAAGAGCTATTGAATACTTTTTTGAGGGGATTGAAAAAGAAGATCACCTTACTTTGGATCCTTCTATAGATGACACCAAAGTTAAATGGAAGGTGGAAGACTAACATTTGTTTGGCCTTTTATCTAATACCTTGGCAAGTGAAATCAAAAATAATACTGTTCATTACAAAACAGTCAAGGACTTGTGGACTTTTCTTAAGAGGCTATACTCAGGAAAAGATAATTTGTATCAAATATACAATTTATGCATATATTGTTTCAACCTGATGGAAAAGGCAAAAATATTTCACAAATATATTCTGATGTTAATTGTCTCATTGAACAGTGGAATACTCTTATTCCTATCACCATAGATATTGACATGATACGGACTCAACGGGAACAATTGGGAGCTCTATGTTTTCTGATGGCTCTATTCCTTGAACTTAACATTGTCCATAAATAAATCTTGACCAATTCTGAACCACTCATATGGGTAAATGCATTTTATCATATTCTTCGAAATGTCAGATATATGTCTTCTCAATCTACAACTCCTAGTGAGTTATTTGCCTTAATTGGATCTTGTACTAGAAGGGGTCGTAGTAGTAGTAGAAGAGGAAGAGGAAGGGGGCGTGATTTTAATAATGCTTACATCTATCATTATTGCAAAGAATCTAGTCATATCAAGAGAAATCGTCCCAAGTTAAAAAATACACCACTTCGATTTGTACATATTATAACTAGTACTCTTGCATTAGAGTCTAAGTCTACTTATGGAATAATCATATTTGAAGAGGAGTATGCTCGATATCTTCAATTTCAAGCCTCTCAGCAATCATCACCCATCCAATCCATTGCCACTATGGTTCAGACAGGTAATCCTATTGTGTGTCTCTTCAATTCCAACACTAGATTGGTTATTGATTCAGGTGCTATTGATCATATGACAGGTAATATAAGTATCTTCTCTTCTTTTCACAACTTCTTTACCTATCATGTTATTTTAGCTAATGAGTCTACTACTTTTATAGTTGGAAATGGTACAGTTAATGTCATACCTAATATTTCTTTACCTGATGTTTTGTGTCTTCCCAAGTTTCCATTTAATTTACTTTCTGTTAGCTACTTAACAAGTACCTATAATTACGGTATTTTCTTTTTTTCTTGGTTATTGTGCTTTTTAGGATCTATTGACAAAAAAGATTTTTGGTAAGGGATATGAATCTGGTAGGTTGTATGTGCTTGATGAAAAAGTTCCTCAGCCAATTGCTGCATTTGCTACCCTCACTCCACATCAGTTACATTGTCGCTTGGGTTATCCTTGTTTAGCATCTTTGAAGAAATTGTATCTTAGTTTAAGTTTTATTTCTACTTTAAATCATGAGTCATGTTAGTTTGCTAAATAACATTATTAGTCTTATATTCATCGAGTCAATAAATGGGTTGCATCCCTTTTTGAGTTAGTATATTCAGATATTTGGATCCTTGTCTTGTTATTTCGAAATTTGGTTATAGTTGTTTTCTTGCTTTTGTTGATGATTATTTAAGAGTTACTTGGCTTTATTTGATAAAAAATTGATCAAAATTATTTGATATTTTTTGTGTCTTTTATGCTGAAATTAAAATCAATTCCTAACACTTATACATAACTTTTGAAGTGATAATATTGAAGGATATTTTTCAATAAAATTTTCTTCTTATTTATCACAACATGGTATAATTCATCAGTCATCTTGTATAGTTATCCTATATCAAAATAGAGTAGCTAAAAGAAAAAATCGTCACCTATTGGAGGCAACTTGTACTTTCTTGTTTCAAATGAAAGTGCCTAAGGTATTCTAGGTAGATGCAGTTGCTACGACCTATTTTTTGATCAGTTATATGCCATCTTCAATTTTTGGTGGATAGGTACCTTATTCCCTTTTGTTTCCTTTCACTTTACTTGATTTTGGTTGCACATGTTTTGTTCAAGATCATCGTCCTTAAATTTGAAAGTTAGATCCTCGATCTTTAAAATGTGTCTTTCTTAGATATTCTTGGACTTAAAAAAGGCATCGATGTTATTCCCCTAAATTAGGTCTTTATGTTGTTTCTTCTAATCTTAATTTCTTTGAGTCCACTCCATTTTTTGGATCTTTTAAGTACTCTTGCTTGATGTCAGATTCTAAATTCGTTAACTAACATTTCTTTGTACATTCCACTCCTCAGGATTCTTAGGTCTCTACCACTAAAATTTGGAATTCTCTTCTCATTAAGTATGTTTACTCTAGTAGAGTGTAGGTATCAGATGTAGTTTGTCCTTCTACCATTACTCTGACATCAAGTAGAATGCCTGTTACAAACATCTCATCAGCTTTATCTCCCCTGCTAGTTTCTTCTCACATGATCCGCTTCTTGCATCCTCTGATCTTGACTTGCTTATTGTTTAATGAAAAGGTATTCATAGTTGCACTCATAAAGGTACCCATAATCATCTTTGTCCGATTTTTATCTTTGTGTCTTATTTATCTTTACATATCTTGTCATATTGCTTTATTATCTCATTGGATTCTATTATTATTCCTAAGTCAGTTTCAGAGGCACTTTCTCATGATAGGTGACATGTTACTATAGAGGAAGAAATGATGGCTCTTGAGGCCAATCAGACTTGAGATATTGTGCCTTTACCATATGATAAGTAACCTTTTGAGTGCAAATGGGTGTTCACTATGAAAGTTAAACTGGATGGTTCTATTGCTCAATTGGAAGCTCGCTTATTGGTAATGGGGTATGCTTAGACTTATGGCATCGATTGTTAACTTTTTCTCATGTGGCTAAGATTACTTCTGTTTGCTTATTTATCTCTTTAACTACCTTACAAAACTAGGTTCTTCATCAGCTTGATGTGAAAAATGATTTTCTCCATGGTGATCTACTTGAGGAAGTATATATCGAGCAATCACCTGATTTTGTTACTTAGGGGAAGTATGAAAAAGACAAAGTGTATAGGTTGAAAAAGTTTTTGTACATATTGAAGCAATTTCTTTGAGCTTGGTTTAGAAAATTTAGTGATGTGGTCATGGAATTTGAGATATAGAAAAGTGATCATGATCATTCTATTTTCTATAAATAATCAAATTCTAGTTGTATTCTTTTGGCCATCTATGTGGATGATATTGTCATTATTGGTAGTAATAGTTTGGGCATTTCAAAATTAAAGACTTTTTTCTAAATGAAATTTCAAACTAAGGATCTTGGAGCACTTTAGTACTTCTTGGCTATTGAGATTGCTCAAAATAAGCAAAGAATTTTCTTGTCATAGAGAAAATATATGCTTGATCTTTTGAATGAAAGGGGTTTGCTTGGGACCAAACTATATGATACCCATATGATTCCAAATGTTAAGTTTGGATTGGAAGACATGGAATTACTAGAAGACCCAGAATGATATAGACAGTTAGTGAAAAAATTAAACTATCTTACTATTGTCAGGCCTAACATTTCTTTTCCCAATTAGTGTAGTAAGCCAATTTATGAATTCTCCAAGAACCTCTTATTGGGATACAATTATTCACATATTAAAATATTTGAAGAAGGCATTGGATGTGGAATCTTATACAAAAATCATGGCCATTGTAAAGTAGAAGGCTTTTCTGATGTGGATTAGGTAGGTCGGTGGAAATCTTATGTCTTGAAAAAGTAAGAAACAAGCTATTGTATCTTAGTTAAGTATAGAATCTAAATATCAAACTATGGCTGATGTTATATCTGAGCTTGTGTGGATTCCTTACCTTCTTTGTCACTTATGATTAAGTCTTCTAGAGCTATGTAGTTATGGTGTGATAATTAGGCTACCACTTATATTGCTATAAATCTAGTTTTTCATGAGTGAACAAAGCATATAAAGGTTAATTGTCATTTTATTAGGTAGAAACTCTAAGAAGGAGTAATTGATATTAGGCTTACTAGAACTAGGGATTAACTTATTGACTTATTTACTAAGGCACTTCTAGGAAAATGAGTTAATGATATTAGTAACAAGTTGGGCATGTTTGATATCTATGCTTTAACTTGAGAGGGAGAGTTAGTGAATAGGTTAGTTAAAGTAATATGCTTATTTAGGATAAGTGATAAATCTAGATAAGTCAATAAATTATAGACTTATTAGGACTCTATTTCATGTACATATCTTTAATATAAATACATATGCCTGGGTTATTGTTGAGTTTCATAATATCTTTTCTCTCTCTCCCTCTTAATAATTAATATATATTGTTAGCCTACTATTGATTCAAAATGCTTAGTTAGTTTGAATGATGATTTATGGATTTGACATAAAAGATTTGCACATGCTAGTATAGATTTGATTAGAAAATTGTCTAAAAATAATCTAGTTGTTAGTTTGCCTAAAATTAAATTTTTTAAAGATAAGATTTGTGATGCATGTTGATAGAGAAAATAAGTAAAATCTTCTTTTAAACCTAAAAACTTTGTTTCCACGTCTAAACTACTTTAACTACTTCAAATGGACTTGATTGACTCTTCAAGAGTTAGAAGTCATGGTGGAAACTACTACATGCTTGTAATTGTTGATAATTTTTCAAGATTCATGTGGACATTGTTTCCTTCTCATAAGAGTGATATCTATCAAGCTTTTAGGAAGCTTGCTAAGGCTATCCAAAATGAGAAAGGATCAACAATAGTTAGTATAAGAAGTGATCATGGTGGAGAGTTTGAAAACCATGAGTTTACTTATTTTTGCATTGAGAATGGGATAGGTTACAACTTCTCTGCATTTAGAACCCCTTAACAAAATGAAGTTGTTAAGAGGAAAAATAGATGCTTTGAACAAATGGCTAGAACCATGCTTAATAATAATGTTCTTCCAACGTCATTTTGGACAGATGCAGTTAAAACTATTTATTATATTATGAATCATGCCTTGATAAGGCCAATTTTTAAGAATACTATCTATGAATTGTATTTTGGAAGAAAGCCAAATGTGTCACATTTTTTAGTTTTTGGTTGTAAATGTTTTGTACATAATAATGGCAAAGATGATTCAGGTACATTTGATGCCAGATCTGATGAAGCATTATTCATTGGGTATTTTTTTACTAGTAAGGCTTATCAAGTGTATAACAAGAGAACTTTACTACTAGAGGAATCCATCCATGTTGTTTTTGACAAATCTATTCCAAGTGTTTATAGAAATTATAATGATAATGAGCAAGTGAATTCTTGGTTGCCTCAAAAAGATGCAAATGAGCTTCTAGAAAAAGTTAAGGATGGAAGAGCCAAAATGACAAGGATTGTGATGAAGCTGCTCCCATCTCAATGTGGATAATGTGCTACCTAGTCACCCCCAAAAGACTTGAAAGATCATGGAGAGCCATCTTAAAGAGCTAATGATCGGTGATTCCTCTCGAAAGGTAACGCACATTTCTTTAAAGAACAGTTATGATCATTTAGCCTTTTTATCTTAATTTGAACATAATTCAACGAATAATGCTTTAAAAGATGAGCATTGGCTCTTGGCAATGCAAGAGGAATTAAATCAATTTGAAAGAAACCAAGTTTGGAATCTTATGTCAAGACCAATGGATCATGCTATTATAGGAACTAAATGGATTTTTAGGAACAAACTTGATGAAAATGGTGTTATAGTCAAAGACAAAGCTTGATTGGTTACTAAAGGCTATAACTAAGAGGAAGGCATTGATTTTGATGAAACTTATGCACTAGTAGCAAGATTATATGCTATTAGAATGTTGTTAGCATATGCTTGTATTAAGGGTTTCAAACTTTATCAAATGGATATTAAAGGTGCCTTCTTGAATGGTTTGATCATGGAAATGGTTTATGTTGAACAACCCATTAGTTTTGAAAATCACCTCTATCTAAACCATGTATTTAAAATTAAAAAGGCTCTTTCTATTCTCAAACAAGCTCTTAGAACTTCGTATAAGTGCCCAAGTAAATTTATCTTAGAAAATGTTTTTCAAGAGGTAAAGTTGACATTACACTATTTATAAAGCATAAAAGAAATGATATTTTCTTAGTGCAAATATATGTTGATGATATTATTTTTAGTGCTAATAATGAATCCTTGTGCAAAGAATTTATTGAGATCATGTGAGGTGAATTTGAAATGTCAATGATGGGTGAGCTTAACTTTTTCCTTGGTCTTCAAATCAAGTAATCAAAAGATGGGATATTTATTAGCCAAACAAAATACATAAAGAAGTTGCTGAAAAGATTTGATATGGTATCTTCTAAACCCTTTGATACTTCTATGAGTCTTTTTACTAAACTTAACCTTGATGAAGGTGTGAAGAAAATTAATGTGACTATGTATAAAGGTATGATATGTAGTTTGCTTGATCTTATTGCAAGTAGACTTAATATTATGTTTAGTGTGTATATATGTGCAAGGTTCCAATCTAATCCTAAGGAATCACACTTAATTGTTGTTAAAAGAATCCTTAGATACCTTGTAGGTACACTTCACATGGGTTTGTGGTATCCTAAAGTAAACTTTAGCTATTTAGTAGGTTATTTTGATGTCGACTTCATTGGAAGTAAAATGGATTGGAAGAGCACTATTGGAGTATGTCAATTTCTTGGCCACTTTTTAGTCACATGGTATAGTAAAAAGCAAAATAGTATAGCTTTATCTACTGTTGAAGTAGAATATATTACTGTTGATAGTTGTTGTGGTCATATCCTTTAGATGAGATAACAATTATCGGACTATAATTTGAATTTTGAGAAAATTCTAATTAAGTGTGATAATACCAGTGCCATAAACCTCACCAAAAATCCTATTATGCATTCTAGATCCAAGCATATTGAGATAAGACATTATTTCATTATAGATCATGTTCAAAGGGGAGATATTACTCTAGAATTTGTGGAAATTGATTTTTATCTTGTTAACACTTTTTCAAAATCTCTAGATGAAAACCGTTTTGTGTTCATAGAAGATAATTAGGCATGTTGAACCCTTTGGAAAATGAACTCACTTAAATTGAATCCCTTCAATTGCTTGGTTCTCAAGTTATATCTTAAGTTTTTTTAATTAAATTTTTCTCATTATCTTGTCTTATATCAATACTAACTTTAGCATCGGAGGGTCCCCCCTAAATTTTTTTGCAAGTTTCTTACTTTTCATTGATGGCTCTTCATGGTGTTTAGTTAGCTATGTGGTTGAAATGTACTGAATGTGTGTTGGGTGTGTGAAAAAGTGTTAGTTTTTGGACTTGAAATTAAATCTGGAGCCTTTCAACTCGAATCATCTACTTACAAGTCATTTTACAATTAGAATAGCAAAATTCATGATTTGATCATAATTCGAATCGTTTAACTCTCTCTGGGTTCATTATTATGATCATGATTTGAATTAAGGTTGAATGTGATCAGTTATTCATTCACGATCATGCTCATGATTTGAATTGTTCATGCATCTCTAGGCATGTGATTCTGATCATGAGCACACTATTTAAGCTTGCACATTCGATTTCAACTCATTTCTTAGATCTCTTCCAAAACCCTTGCACCATTTTTTCACCCTCCTCTCATCAAATCTTCAATTTTTGTCAAATCTAATTGATTAAATCCTATTTGCTTCCCTCAAAATCATTCTACTACACATTTCTCCCTCTTTAACCAATTAATTCCTTCTTTTTCACCCAAAATTGAAAACCTCCAAATTTTTTAAAATGTCCTAACTTTTTTTTTCTTCCAAATCTCATGATTGATCACTTTCCCTCGGGTTTGAAGAAGAAAAGGATCAAGATGTTTGGTGACAAATGGGCATATCGAACCGATGTGGAGATCAAAATCATATGAGAGGTATGCTCCGTTTAAGGAGAAATCTATTAGGCTTGTAAAATGTTGGGATAGGAAGTTTTTGAAAGAAAGTTACTTAGAGTTATGTAAATTACTGGAAGATTATAAGTTGCTGGATTTTGTTTATTGTATTAGGTTAGTCAGGATGTTCTATGGTAACTTAGGCGTAGCAAATGGCAAATTGTCTGCATCAGTCATGAGAAAATCAATCAATTCAGATGTAGAAACACTATACAAACTATTCAAGATGGAAGGAAGCTTTAGCTTCATTACCAGTAAGGATGTTGAAGATTACTCAAAGGAAGAAGCCATAAAAATGTTGTTTCCTAATACTACACTAGTGATAACCACTGAAAAACATGATCACCGGGTTGTCAGTGGAAGATTGTCTCTTCCACTATACCATTGTTAGAACTATTCTGCCACACCATACAAATTCCATAAACATTATTGAAGATGAGTTATTTTTTATGTGGGCATTAAAGAAGAGGTCCAAAGTAAATATTCCATCCTTTCTTATCTCATATATGGGTACCTTCTTCACTAGATCAACTTAAAGTTTTTTGCCCTATAGGATGGTGCTTTATGAGATTTTTGCTTGTTTATAAGTGCCTCTTAAAGAGATAGAAAATGTGGATAGCTCAACCGTTATAACCGAGTAGACCTTACATCAAATGCAACTGTGATTCTTGAATGGTAGATGTCAAGTTGGGACTTTGGCTCTATTTTGCCAAATGCAAATTTAGCAAAATCACATCATTGCAACCATAGAGCAGTCTCAACAACACTTCAATGCTAGATTGGATAACCTTGAACATAGCATGCATTCATAGATTTGAGACCTCCACAACCACATAAACACAATGAAAAGTTAGCTAAATGAAATCTAGGATGCTGTCTCTTTTGATGCGACTGATTTTTAGATTATTTTATGTTGCTATGTTTATGAATTCTTAGCCTCATTTCCCCTTGTTTACTTTGTTAAAACTGCTACTACTGTTTGATGAATTCTGTTATTAGCCATTTAATATTTATGGATTAACTTCTACAAATTTCCTTTTGTTAATTGTTTCTCTTTTAATATCCTTTTTGATGTGCCAAAAGGGGGAGAAATTATATTTTGGGGATATGTTATTGTATATGTCATTGCATGAGTTGTATGTGCTAGGGAATATATTTTTTTTAAATGTTTGGCTGATATATGGATAATATAAGTTTGCTATTGATCAAGGTAGGATGTTATTTTTAGAAGGAGTTTATCCTTAAGGGGAGCCATGCTGTGTCTTGATTATGTTCATTAAGTGAATGATTGTGTTTTTGTTTGCTAACCTCAGAGTTGTTTGTTATCGTAAAAAATGGAAGATTGTTATCTTTAGCCCTCGAATTTTTCAAATTGAACAAAATATTATTTTGATGAAAACAAACTATTTTGGTTAAGCCTTATTGATTATCTTTCAGTTGGTTTATTTGGAGATGACCATGGATTTCAAGTTGAAGACTTAGTTTAAGCCTTTTCTTATTTCACTTTGTAAAGGTTTAGGATTGGTAAATTTAGCTCAAATTTGAAAATATCTTTAGGAAGTTTTTGCCTTTGATTTCTTAACAAATTTCTTTGTAGAATTATACCAAAAAAATTCCAACTTAGTGCTAAATGTTTCATCATCTTTATTTGGCTAGAAATTGATTTTTAAAGTGTTTTTGTAAGGTTAAAATCTGATAAAATAGGTGAAAGTCCTGGAAATTTTTTGAAAATCTCTTCTCCAGGACTCACTATTCAATTCTACCATTTTTATACAGATTTCACGATTATGCTCTTTGAAACAGGGCAAGCCTTTAAAGCTTATGATCCGAATCACAATTTTACATTAAATTCTTGTGATTCAAATTGAACTTTTCAAAACTTTGTCTTGCGATCATACTCACGATTTTGCTCGAGTGCATTTTAAGTCTTCCTGAAACTTTTCAATATTTTGCAAGCAAACTTGCAAAATGAACTGAAATGCTATGATTCAAATCGTGTGCTTCAGAGGTAAGCCCTACAATTTTGCTTGCGAGTTTACTTGTTTTTGAAATTTCAAATTTGTGATCATGAACAACTAGTCTTTTAAAGAGAATTATGGTTCACTATAAACACATTTTCCAATATTTTTTTTAGTGCAAAATTCATTTTCATCTGTTCTTCAAATCTTTCAATCCTTTCATTGATCTGAGCTAAACTTGAGTGATCATATTCTTATTGAGCTTCATCTCTATATTTAGAGCATTTGTGTTCTTGCCATTTATCTCTGTATAATCAAATTAAACACTTTGGATTTCCTAAGAGTAACCTAACCTAGGATGAATGACTGGTTGAGCTCTTTATTTCTTTTCTTTGAGTGAGGATCTCAATGGGTTAAACAATTGTGGTTGAGCAATTAGTGTACAAAGGCTTCTTTAAGTGCCTATGCAAACTTGGAGTTTTTGATTAGTGGATTGGAGCTTGGAAGTGGATGTATGCCTTAGAAGTATCTTTCAAGGGGGAACCACCATAATTTGGCTTCTGAATCTCTTTTTCCTTACTCATTTATTTTTAGCTTATTATATTGCCTTGATTCATTGTTTTTCATTGTCTTGTTGAATTGTTAATATTGTAAGGTTATTGTTTAAATTTGTTTAGTTATGGACAATCATTTCTTGTTCTCAAAAGAACTCTTAGTTTTTGTTAAATTTTCAAGGGGATTAAACTAAACATGTTTTTGAAATTGGAAATTTCTAAAATCAATTCACCCTTCTCTTGGTGAAATCCTAAGTTACAAGTTTGAAGTCCTAAAAAATTTGAATTTCTCTCATCTCTAGGGCTCATGATTTGAATCACACTTATTACACTATTTTCGCAATCATGCTTGTTGGATAGGGCAAGCATTCATACTTGGCAATTTGAATAAACTTTTAAACTAATATTGTATCATTCGAATCGACTCTTCCTACCTCTATTTTTGATTCTAATCATGGTTTGGATTGCATGTAGATCTAGACTTCATGAAGTTTTGCAACTTTGGGTGAGCAAACTCGTACTTTGAACTAAATTTTCCCGGGTTGAATTAAGGCCTTTTATTATGACTTTTGTGATTTTAATTATGATTCTGCTTGAATTTAGGATTCTGGTCTCATGATCATGACTGCACATCCAATTTCATGCAATCTCATAGTACAAACACACATTCCTACAAGGGAAAACTCTTATTTTCATTCTCTTCAACAATTACAACACTTCATATATATTTCCAATAGCTATGTGAGTCCATAATCTATACATTTCCAATAGGCAATGATTCCCATTTACACATTTCAAATAAACAAATAATTTACCCATATGACACAACTTTCACATATACTACTTAACAATCTTAATTATATCAACCATGAAGTATCATGATTCCAACCTATCTTAATCCTACCCAATTTGAACACTTAACTAACTCACTCAAGACAACTTTCCTATATAACAATCTTATTCCAATATCACACATTCCATCTAACCCAAAAATTTTTCAATCACACATATGGTACACTTCCAATATACTCATCAAATAATTTCAACCAGTCTAACCCATAAACTAATATAAATTAGTCACATCTAACCACAAAGAAATTAAACATTTTTCTAGTGTATGGAGAGTGAGTGATTTACTCACCTTAAATAACTCTTTGGATAGAAGAGATCATTCCAGGAGTGAGAATCAACCACACCACTTCAAATCTTCCTTCAATTCTCTAAGGATAGTTGAAAACAACAACTACAAGCATTTCCTATGTTCAGTAATGTCATGCCCCAATCCTTAGCACGTAATTGGCATAAAAGATCACCGTTAAGAAACCTTCTACAAGCCTAATAATGTAAGACAACATACCAATACTCATAAGCACATCAATGCATAACCAATGCACATAAAATTCTAACAAAAATCTGATAGAGTTTCCTCTATTTTTCGAACACCTGGGCTTAAGGCCTATACAAATAAATAAGAGCCACACACTCATCACAATCTGAACAATGATACAAAATAATAATGGCCTAAAATAACATAATCTATATCCTGCTGGGCACTCCACCATTAACATATATGCATGCATACAATCCTGCTAATTACCATTGATTTCCATGATTCATATACCTTTATGCTCCGTAGGAATGACCCACTCAATTAAGGAGTAGATCTGGTTTCAGTGTGAGGTGGAGGGATGGTAGGAGTATCCTGTGGTTCTGAAAAACATGAAAATGAAGGAGTAAGTTTCATTAAAACTTAGAGAGTAGACAATCCCATGAACACTCAAAACCCCATTTATAAATCATGTTTGGAAATATATATATATATAGCTATGAAATATGCTTACCCACTTAAACATAGAAATCCCATAATAAGTTTGGAAGCTTTAATCATCAAGATAGTAAGTAGTTGAAAATGTAATATTCAATAACATGAAAATAAGCATCAAATTATGCTACTATGAAACACATATTCATCATGGCGTAAATATGGACAGAAGTTAATAAACTTTCTAACATGTGTATATCAATACTCAATTAATTAAAACATTCAACTGGAATCCCAGAGGAAAATCCTTAGAGGTAACCATAACATCATACATCATAAACATCACCTCACCCAAAATCCATTCGAACATGTCAGTCAAATATTCATATATCTGACCGCCCACCCTTATTAGGCTATCACATTAACTAATTACAAGTGCACTTGAGGTTACTAATGAATTTCCAGTGAATTTAGGACTTCATCAATAATCTAAAAATATCACGTAGCATAAAAATTCTTATTTGGGTAAGCAATATTTTTCAAAACATACATAAACTTGCTAAAGCATTTTTCATATCTATTCATCATATAGAAAAATAGAATAGTCATTTCCAATAACATAAATCAAGATGAAAATGCATAATTTTATCACAACAACCATTTCATGTGCACATACAACATATAAATATACTTTCGAAATCACTTTAATATATAGGAAAATCTCATTATTTAAAAGGATTTATAATACTCCATATAATAAAATTATTTCATATTTACAAATGAGATTTATTAAGTGAGGAGGATCATTCACTCACCCTAGACACTGCTTAGAGGCTAAGTTAGCTAACTTGAAGAATGGAATCACTCTACTATCATTTTTCAGTTGAAACTCCAAATTTTTGGTGCTAGTGTGTTGAGTCCTTCAAGAGAAGCTTCATTGAAGCAAAACAATAAGGAAAGTTTCAACTTGCTTTAGCTTTGCACAGTAAGGATTTCAAGGAAAATCTCTTGGAAACTAGTTGTAGGATTATTATAAAATAAATCTGACACTTCAGAAATACTCATCGGAGTCCAAAGTGCTGATGACCAGCTCGGCCGGAGCTGGGACGTCGTTGGTGTGTCGGTTGAGGTAGCTGGCCAAACTAGCTGAAACAAAGGAGAAAAATCACTATTGAGTTACACTGGCGAAGAGAAGAATGCTATAGGAGGAAAGGAAGAAGATGGTGGTGGTCGGAGCTTGCCAAAACTTACTGGGCCGAAGAAGGAAAGGTCGTTAGAAAACACAACAACAACTGCAGCTAAAAACTCCAACTTCGACTGAAGTTGCAGCACCATAGGGAGAGCAAGATGTCGAAGAAGGAGGACCAGCGACGGTGATAGTTGAAAGAGAAAGAAGTCACCAGAGAATGGATGAAGGTAGACGGAAGAAGGATGCCGAGATGCAGAGGAACTTTCAGGAAGCAGTACGCGTAAGAAGAGAGAAGCCAACTGAGGAAATTTTTATAACATAAGGCAAAATGGGAAAATTTACGTTTCAACCACATTAACTTTGCCACCGACTTCAATAAGGCCTTCTTGAAAAGGGAAAATCACATTATGGTCTCAACAAAATTTTAAAATCTTCACTTTAGTCCATAAGAAAATATATTTTATTTTTTTGAGACATTACAAGTAAATTAGAAGCTAGGGTTTAAAGGGTAGCATCTTGATTTGTTAAGAAAACCATGAAGAAAGTTGAAATTGAAGATGTAAATGCACTTATCCTATAGTCATGGGCAAGCCAAAGCTGTAGAAGTAGAGCAGCAACTGGTTTGCCTTGTTGCAAAGGAATGCTTAACCTCTCCTAGTTGCACATGGTGCTTCATGGTGGCATGATAGCTAAAGACTGGTTAGGAGACTAAGGGGTTACTGTGGTGGTGCTGGAAGTGTTGCTTCCACTCTGATTCTATTGGCATGCTCGTACAAAGAAGAAGTGAGATGAGGCTATTGGGCTTTTGGGAGAAAGAAGGAAAAATAAGGAGAAAGGCTTGTGGGCCTTATTTATATATATTTTTTATATTATCTATTTTATTTTATTTTTTGTCAATAAAACACTAAGTGATGACATAGGTTACTTCAAAACAAGTTTTGTTTTATTTGAAGTAAGTAACTTTAAATATTTACAATAACTATAAACACTCAATAAGTAAAAAAAAAAAAAATCATTTTAAACACATCTTTAATTAAATCTAACTTTAACTCAATAAAATACAATAAACATATATCATTTCTTTCTAACTTATTAAAATTGAAATTTACTTGATAAGACTCAAGTTATAAATCTTGTCACCCTTCATGTAATATTTAAAATAGAACCTATAATATCAACCCCTTGATAAGTTTTAAAATTGATATAAAATATCCCTTTCAAATATAAGTAAATTATAATTATGTGATTTCATAAATTTTGTCTAAATTCTTTTCAAATTTTACAGATATAAGGTAGATATGATAACTATTTAAAAATCAACGGTTTGATTAAAAAAAAATATATTATTAAAAAAGTTACCGATTGAAACAAGCTTTCCAACTTTTACACAATTATGAGTTGATCCCCACACTTTCGCATAATTAGAGGAGACTTTAGCCACAAAAAATCAATGCCGCAACTCAGTAAAACAATGTATATACACCAATTAACGTGGATCTAGTTGGTGCTA